>PVLA01003632.1:100000-205700 GCA_004027455.1 Hydrochoerus hydrochaeris | reverse complement strand
CCTGGTTCCCAGATGGGATTCACACGGACGGTAGCACCTATCGGATTGTGCCTGGGGGCTATGCAGTGGTTGGTGAGTACCCCGGGTCTGCATGGCTTTGTTTTGTGGTTCCAGCATCTCACATCTGCTAGACAAGCACTTACACCCCCAGCAGTGCCCCCAGTCTGCTGGTACCGGGGGAGGCCCCTGGACTGGGCCACTGACCCTAAAGCCTCTGGTGCCCCCTGCTGGCAGACCCAAGTCCCTGCTCCTAAGGACCATTTGGGGCAGCCCTAAGGGACCCCCACAGGCCCTGCCTCCCCTCCCTGCTGAAGGGTCTTCCGGGGAGACTGAGAGGAGCTGTTACCAGGGGCAGCCGCACTGGCGGGAGCAGTGACACACACCGTGTCCACGGCCGTGATCGTGTTCGAGCTCACGGGCCAGATCGCCCACATCCTGCCTGTCATGATCGCTGTCATCCTGGCCAACGCTGTCGCCCAGAGCCTGCAGCCCTCACTCTACGACAGCATCATCCGGATCAAGAAGCTGCCCTACCTGCCTGAGCTGGGCTGGGGCCGCCACCAGTATGGAGGGCTGGGTGGCAAGGGGGTGTGGGGGAATGCAGAAGGCCCCAGAGGACACCCCACCTCTCCCACACCACCCCAGCAAGGTTCTGATGAGGGAAGCTGGGAGACTGGCTGCTGTGTCCCTTCTAGTCAGATGTCCTCCCCCAGGGGTGCTGTAGCTGGCCTAACTGATTGGAAAAAAGAGTGGGGAGCACTCGTTGGCCTTTGGCCCTTAGTCCCAGTCCCCTGGGGTTCTGCAACCTTCCTCTTGGCACTAGCATGGTGGTGCTTTGGGCCACCACTCTCAGCTGACCACAGACTGAGTGCCCACTCTACCCCCAAGGCAGTACCGGGTACGAGTGGAGGACATCATGGTTCGAGATGTTCCCCATGTGGCCCTCAACTGCACCTTCCGGGACCTGCGGTTGGCACTGCACAGGACCAAAGGCCGGATGTTGGCTCTAGTGGAGTCCCCTGGTGAGGCCAGCGGGGGCCCTTGTTTCTCCGGGTGTCTCCCAGGGTCACCTGTCAGGAAAGGGCAGGGAACCTAGACTCAGTCTCCATGTCCAGGGCCCCACTCCAGGAGCAGAAGGCCGAGGGAGGGAGGCCTCACCCTCAGCTCCTGAGCCCTCCCACCTGCTTTCTCCAGAGTCCATGATCCTGCTGGGCTCCATCGAGCGCTCACAGGTGGTGACGTTGCTGGGGGCCCAGCTGAGCACAGCCCGCCGGCGGCAGCACATGCAGGAGCGCAGAAAGGCCCAGATGTCGCCACCATCAGATCAGGATGGTCTCCCCAGCCCTGAGAGTTCCGTCCACTTCCAGGTGAGGGGTACAGCCACCTACACTCCGGAAGTGTCGTACAGACTGACGGGAAGACAGTGTAGAAGGCAGTCTGGGGCCACAGCCTCCCCAGCCCCTTCCTGCCTCTGCAGGTGAACACCGAAGATTCGGCCTTCACCGCAGGCCGTGGAGAGACGCACAAGCCCCTAAAGCCTGCTCTCAAGAGGGGGCCCAGCAATGCCAGCAAGGTTGGGGAGAGTTCCACAGGTGAGCTTGTCTCCCCCCGTCTCAGACAGCTGAGCAAGGCCACTGGGATCTGTGGCCTAAAGCCCACACAGCTGGAAGGGGCTGCCCCATCCTCTTCCCCAAAGATGACATTGATATTGCCCCCCCCCCCCGCTTGTGTTTGCGGACTCAGGCAGCATGGAGTCAGCAGGCATCGCCCTCAGGAGCCTCTTCTGCGGCAGCCCACCTCCCGAGGCTGCTTCCGAGGTGAGCACTACGGCTGCCCCTCCCTGGCTTGCTTTTCCTCCAGCTCTGTGTGGCCTCCTGCACAGTCCCCTCCTCGTCAACCTTGCAGTGCCTGCCTCTGTCCTTCTTCCCTGCCTCCACCGCGTCTCCCCTCTCCTCTCCCTGTAACCTCAACACCTCTTGTCCTTGCTTTGGCTCTGATAAAGTTGGAGAAGCCAGAATCCTGTGAAAAGCGCAAGCTGAAGCGGGTCCGAATCTCCCTGGCGGTATGTGCACCCTCTCTTCCCGCAGCTCAGGAGGGCAAGAGTGTAGGCTGGGTAAACACCCCAGAGCTAGAGGGGTAGGGGGAGATGACACCCAACTCCCTCCCTTCTCCTTCCTAGAGTGACTCTGACCCGGAAGGGGAGATGAGCCCCGAGGAGGTAAGGTGCCCGCTGGACTCTGGACCCGGTTCCTTCCGGGTGTGTGCAGTCACCCTCCAGGCTGATGGGAGGGACCGGTGGGGTAGGGGAAAAGACAAACCAGCCTGGAGGGAGGTGACACCTGGAGGGAGGTGACGGCAGCTTTTGGCACCTTCTCCCTAACCCTGAGTCTCTTCCCCTCAGATCCTGGCTTGGGAGGAACAGCAGCTAAATGAACCTGTCAACTTCAGTGACTGCAAGATTGATCCAGCCCCCTTCCAGCTGGTGGAGCGGACCTCTCTACACAAGGTAGAGCCTGCGATGGCCAGGAAGGGTTGGGATCTGGGCCCCCTCCACCCTGCCCAGTCTGGAGTCAGGAGTGGGAGAGAGCAGGCTCTATGCTGAGATGTTTTTCAGGCAGACTGCTTTGGATGGTGGGGGGCCTGGAGCCATGTCCCAGGCCCCATCCTGTTCTGTGGTGGAGGAGCCCGGCATCGTTTTTTTTTATTTTTGTGCTCGGCTCAGTCTCGCCCCCAGGGAACTGTGGACCTAAGCAGCAACAAAGGCAGGGCTTGAACTGGGCGGAAGCCAGAAGGCCAAGCCAGGGTCAGAGCTAGGCAGGAGGCTGCCAGAGCCGGACCAGGCTGATACACCCACGCTGAAAAAAAGAGGGGTGAGAATCAGGCAGGGTAAGAAAATCTAATAAACAGGCTAACAAATAGCCAAGTAGGGGTGAGGAGACTGCAGAGGAGAGATAAACAAAGATGAGAAACACCCTGTGGGGGGCTTGGAATGTCAGACCCCAGAAAGGCTGACTGAATGTGGGCCAGAGGAAAACTGGGAAGCACTCAGGAAGATGGCTCAGCAGAAAGGCAAACTGGGTGCAGAAATAGGGAGAGGAGTAGAGCACGGATGGGTCAGTGGCAGGTGAGGCAGTCGTCAGAGGAAGGCAGGGCTTCCCATGACAGGATAGCTGGCACCATCAGGCACCTAACCTCAGTGAGGGCAGTGACCACAGAGGTCCTCAGCAAAGGCAAAGGGTAGTTTACCCCCATACCAGGAAGCAGACCCTGGCCTCAAGCACAGCTCCAGCACTGAGCTGCATCCCCAGCTCTTAGCTAAATTTGCAACGTGCAGACCATTCTTGGGGGCAGGGGATTCAGGGAAGAGAGGACAGTCAGGGTCCTCAGTTTGGATGGCTGTCAGAGCACAGGATAGGAGATAGAAGACAACCACAAAAGCAAACTGCAGTAAGGAGTTTGCTAGCCTGGAGATGTCCCTCAGATCAAAATAAGCAGGAAGCCAGTGCACACGCCTGTAATCCTTGCGTACTGTGGAGGCTGCGGGAGGAGGATCACAAGTTTGAGGCCAACCTTGGCAGTTTAGCAAGATCCTGTCTCAAAATACTAGACAAGAGACCAGGCATGCTGGCAATCTGATGGCTGAGGCAGGAGGATTACTTTGAGTCCCAGGCCAGGCAGAGCTACATAGTGAAACCGTGTCTCAAAAAAATAAAATACTATATAAGAAAGGGCTGGAGTGTAGCTCAGCACTTCCTGGGTTCAATTCCTAGTACCATCAAAGAGAAAAACAAACCAAAGTGAAAAGGAGGTAGGCCAAAGATAGTAAATTAGGTTTTTATCTAAAGATTTTTCTTCCTAAAACTTTTAAAGGCATTGCCACACTGTTTGATCACCTTAATCTTCAGACATCCAAAATGATGGTGGTGATGAGATTTTTGAGTGCTTGCTATGTGCCAGGCACTGTGCTAATCTCTTCACATGCCATTGAAACCTCACAACCACCCTATAAAATAGATGCTATGGTATTCCAGTTTTTATAGAAGAAATTGAAAATCAGAGAGGTCAAGCAAGTTTCTTTCTTAAGGTCACACAGCCAAGAAGTAGCAGAACTAGGCCAGTGCAAGATGGACTGACTCAAAAACCTATGTCTTAGCCATTTAATACATGAGAAAATGGAGGCACACAGTGAGGTGGTCATTCACCAGAGGTGGTTTTGCACAGGCAGGCCCAGAACCCAGATCTGGCCCTGCTCCCAGGCTTCTTTCAGAAGGCCACGTTGTCCCTTTCCCAGTCAGTTTACTGTTACCAAGCCTAAGAAATTTAGGCCCTCCAATGGGCTCCCTCCTGGCTAATTAAATTATAATGAAAAAGAACAAAGTATGTGTTTGTTACAAACTTAAAAAATCAGAGGAAGAGAAGAAGCCTTTGAGGAACCGATTCACAAAAATACAAAGCACTGGAATGATAATATCATAAAAGATCAGAATTCAAAATGTCCCTGCAGGCCTACGAGAGCAGTAAGTAGTAGCCCAATTAAGTACAGCAGGCAGACATTATAAGGGGAGAACACACTGGACACTCTTGGGACTGTGCAGCTGCTGATTGATGCAGCCAGGCCCCTCTCGTTGGGGCCAAACCCAAGTCCTCACTCCACCACCTGAGAGCTAGCTATGTAACCCCGGCCGAACATCTTAGCTTCTCTGTGCTGCACTCATCCATAAACCGAGGATTGTGTCCCACTGGGTAGTGTGTCTTAACCAAGAGTTAAGACATGGGAAGCACTTATAGTAGGGCCTGGCCCAAGACAAGGGTCCAGTGCCTGTTAGGGATTCCTGCCGCCAACAGTGGGGCTTTTATAAAACATGATGTGAAGGGAAAAGCTGAAACGTGGAAGCAATGGGCATTTTCAGGAAAAGGTGATCCTGTGAGTCCAGAAGCTAGGGTACAGCCCTAAACCTGAGGCTGAAAAACCAGGCTGGGGCACCTTGGGAAGGGTCTGGGGCCATCCTAGGGAGCCTGGACGTGGCTCAGGTTAGAATGCACACAGGGTGGCACAGCCAAGCCAGAGAAAAGAGAGGCAAAAGCTACTGTAGCCCCAGTCCTGGTGGTGAGGGCAGTGAGGCTGAGTTGGGCTCAGGAAGTCTGCTGATAAGCTATGCTAACTGCCACAGCCATGGGGCTGCAAACCTAAAAGGCACTGTACCTGGCAGAAGCTTACCTGGGTTAGGATTTAGGGAAAAGGAAAATGCAAAGGTCCTGTTTAATAGGCTGCTTGGGAGAAGATGAAAGGGATTATTTGGCCATAAAATAAGGCAAAACCCAGGTGTGGTGGCACAAGCCTATAATCCCAGCACACAGGAGGCTGAGGCAGGAGGACCACAAGTTATGGGACAACCTGGGCTACACAGTGAGTTCAAGGCCAGCCTGGACTACATAGCAAAAAAGCATGGCAGGGTTTGGTAGCGCAGCCTCTAATCCCAGCTACTTGGGAGGCTAGGGTAAGTAGATCTCAAGTTTGAAGCCAGCCTAGGCAATTGAGACCTTGCCTCAGAAGAAAAAAGGGCTGAGGATGTGGCTCTCTGGGTTCAATTCCCACTACTGCCAAAAAGAAAAAGTATTACGTCAATTTGAATGAGCTGTGACTAATCAGAACTCAAGAAGCTGCGTTATTACTGCCCATCTTGATTCACCCATTAAGCCAAGAGGCTTACAAGTAAACCGGGTGCAGTGAGATAAATTGCAGGCCCAGATTCCTGGAACTGCTGAGTCAGGAGAGCCATTTTCAAGATATTTGGCCTAAGAAAATCCACTTAGGCACATGGGAAATTGTCAGACCATTTCTGAACCCTTGGCCGTCCCATCTGAAAGCTTGCAGGAGGGTTCACAGCAAGAAAAACAGGAGAACAAGGGTGACCCCTTAAGAGGGGCAACAGAAGAATGTCAGCGAAGTTCCACCGCCTAGGGGCACAGTTACATTGTCATTTCTTCCCTGCACTGCAGTCCTCTCCCCGTCAACCACCTGTGCCCTACCCCCTCCTCATCCTGGGTCCCTGTGGCCTGTGACTTAGTGCTGTCCCTGGAAATCAAGTCCAATGTTTCTTCCTCACCCTGCAGACTCACACCATCTTCTCACTCCTGGGAGTGGACCATGCTTATGTCACCAGTATTGGCAGGCTCATTGGAATCGTTACCCTAAAGGAGGTAAGATGACAGTGGCCACCAAAGCCATTTCCACATCCAGAGAGCTGGGAAAGCTTATGTCCGGCCCTCCTGGGCAAGTCCTGAAAAGGAGGCCAGGCAGGGAGCTCAAGGTCCAGACATCTGAGCCTCTCACCTCTCCAGCTCCGGAAGGCTATCGAGGGCTCCGTCACAGCTCAGGGCGTGAAAGTCCGGCCGCCCCTCGCCAGCTTCCGAGACAGTGCCACCAGCAGCAGTGACACAGAGACCACAGAGGTGCATGCACTCTGGGGACCCCACTCCTGCCATGGGCTCCCTCGAGACGGTAGCCCTTCTGACAGCGATGACAAGTGCCAGTGAACCCCTCAGTGGGTTTCCTTCTGCCTCGAGAGAGCAGGAAGCAGCCACAGCCAGAGCCCCAGGCCTCCATCCAGTAGCGGATGCTGACTGCCCCCAGTCCATCCCGCCTGGAGCCCACCCCAGCAGCTCTCCAGGCTCTGGGCAACACTCAGGCAGGGTCGAGTGGCTCCTTTTCCCCCTTTGAGGGGAAAAGAGACAGAACTAAGATGGATTTATACTGGAACCTCCAATGACCAGATGTATATAGAGATTTACAAAGATTTTTATATTAATTTAATAAAACAAATTCTTAAATAGAACAAAATAAACACCTAATGAGCCGCTTATGTATAGAATGCTTGTGCCCACTGGCTCTCGTTCTTACCTTGGGTCCTCTTACCTGCCAAAGCCTACAAGGCTCCTAGTTCTGCAGCCCCCTTACTCTACACAGCCATACAACTCTGGAGCCCCCCACCCTCAGAATGCAGAATGTGCCAGAGGCCACCACGGCTTGGTCATTAACACTACCGTAGCCCCAGTCAGGAAAGGCACTACCCTCCTTCCCAGAGAGAGGAGAGGCACTCCCTCATGACTGTCACTCGGTGGCACAATCTTGGCCTGGCACAGGAATCAGCTGACAACTCCCTAGCTGCCAGGTGGCCCCCTCGTGGCCTTCTCTAGAAGGACATCAAAACCACACCTCAGGAGAAACCCCAGGCCACCGCTCTGCAGAACCCCTGGGGTGCTGGCACATCCCTGGGGAGCCCAGGCCTCTTAGGGACTGAGGAGACAAATTCATCATTCCAGTGCCTCCTGGAGAAGACCCAACTAAAAGAACAAACCAAAAACCCTCTGTCTTTAGGAAGAAAAAAGAAGATTTAGAGACGATGGACAGATGAAGCACAGCACAAGCCCAGCTGGGCAGGGCCCTCAGGGGACAGCTCGATCCGAGGGCTCCGGGCAGGCAGGAGCCAGCCCCCCCGGGGAGGTGGTTCTATCAAGCACAGCACATGGACTCGAGGTGACGAGAGAAGCAGAGAGGCGAGGGGAGGGGAGGAGGCAGCCAGCTCCCACCCTCCTTGCCCCCTACAGCCCAGTCACGATGCCCCCTCAGGAGCTCGTGTCATCTGAGGAGAAAATGTGGCAAGTCTGGGACTGAAGAACAGGTACATCACTGTCTGCCACAGCTGTAGCCATGCCCCAGGGGCCCCGGGCAACACCCCGGCAAGCCCCAGGTGCGGGGGCAGGACATGCGCCCCCCAGCCCAGCTCTGCCTCCTCTCCAAACACTTTCATGCAAAACACACAATGGAGAAGTGAGTGCTCCCAGGAGCCCTCGAGCTGTGGGGCTTGCTGAGAGCCTGAGCCCACACCCGGGCACGGAGGCTTTGCCCCCAGCAGCAGCCAGGGGACGCCGGCCACCGGCAGACAGGACTTGGTCACTGTTCCTCAGGCTCCGCCTCGTCCTCATCTAAGGACACCACCCCAGAAGAGGCCACGTCAGAGGCTTGCCGCTGCCGTTCCCAGCTGCCTGCTGGCGGTGGGCAAAGTGGCTGGCAGTCCTTGCAAGGGTCCGGCTCCTCTTCGGCAGGGGAAAGGCAGGACTCTGTGAGAGGCGAGTTGTAGAGCGAGTCCTGGGCCTCCAGAGGACCCAGGCTGCGGAAGGCACTTTCCCGGCTGGGGGGCAGTTTGGCAAGGAGCAGCTCGTCACCCAGCAGCTGGGAGGTCAAGCGGGCCGGGGAGCCCAGCAAGCCGTCCTCCAGGCTGCACAGGCTAGAGCACAGGGTGTCCGGGGACACGGTCTGCGAGCAGTCGCTCTCGGGCTCCACGGAGCCCTGGCGCACGGGCCGGGAGAACCGGCGGCCAGTGAAGAGGTCCTGGAGGTGAGGCCCCAGGGGCAGCTGCCCGGCCATGTCTGTGAGGGGAGAGAAACAAAGATAGCTCTGCTGGCCCCATTTCAGCTGACCAACCTGGAAGCTAAGCACCCCAGCCCCCTCTATCCTCCTGTAGCTCCAGGAGTAGAGGGCTGGACAGGAGCTGGGCAAGTCCTGATTTCGGCTGCCTCATTTCTCTTCTGGGTGAGTCAGGGCTTTGTAACTCTACCTTCCTTGCAGGGCTATGAAGAGAACAATAGTGTGGTGCAAAGGAATGGGCAGTGAACTCGGGGCCGTGTATGGCCCTGCAGGTCACTCACACACACAGCAGTGAGTGAAGCCTGCAATTTGGCCCACTCTCTGCTCACCAAGCAGCAGGCCCTGGCGTGGGGCTGAGCCCACCAGAGGAAGCAGAGGTCTTTCTGTAAGTGCTCCAAGGTTCCACGTGGGCTAGCAGCAACCCTGGATTTTCATCGTGAAATTCAAGTAAACAAAAATGCCTGTGGCTGGGGTTCCAACTTGGTCTTGCACATCCAAGTCAGTACCCTCGACCACAGCAGCAGTCTCTGGGAGTCTCTAGTGTGTGAGGACTGCTTAATTAGCCAGAAGGGTGGGGACTACTGGAGGCAATCTTCAAAGGCAAGGAGGTGGGGGGCTTCAGAGAAACTCAGCTGAGCAGCCAATGCAAGAGAAGATGAAAGAGTGCCGAGCACAGCTGCACAGCCCCACAGGGTCCCCTCAGCAAGTGCTACCCCTGGAAGGGCCCACAGGCTGGAATGCACGGATGCTGAGCTGGAGCCAGCGGCACTGGGGGAGCCCAGGCTCAGCGTGTCCTCTTGTTTGTCTGGGGCTGGTGCCTTGTGAGGGGCTGTGCCACTGCACTGCAGCTCATCTGTCCCACCACAGCCATCAGGAGGAAAAGCAAGGACACTGTGGCCCCTTCCAGAGACACGGCTACATGAGAGCCCCCCACCTTTTGAGCACTGCAAGGCCCACCTGCCTGCTTGGACAGAGACTCAGCACCTGTGGGAAAGGAACTACACATTCCATTTCCAGCTGCTGACTTCCCACCCCTGAGTGTCCAGGTCTGCCTGGACAGTTTGCCCCCTCCCTCACTTCCCAAAGCCTGGGGGTGTTCAGAGTGTGGCTGAGTCTCAGACCAATTAGGTAGATCCACTCCAGCTGTCAGCTCGAGCACAAAATGCCCCTCACCTGCATCAGTTCCCCCAGCAAAGTCCTCATCATAGGAGTCATCAGTGGAGTCATCGCCATCCACCGAAGACCATGCTCGGAGCTTGGCTTCTGCAATAGCAAACTGTTCAGCCACTCCTGTTGGAGGGGACACAGAATTCATTTTTAATTTTTTTTTCTGGTACCAAGAATCAAATTCAAGACCTTGCGCTTCCCAGGCAGGTGCTGTGCCACGAGCTATATCCCCTGGCAGAATTCATGAACAAAGTTGCTGAGCTAAGGCAAAGGCTCAACTAGCAAACGGGAGGGAAAGACTCAACCCCCAATGAGATCAGAGGCAGCAGCCCTGTGATAAGTGTACAGGTGCCTTCTTTTGTGTCACCCACCTGCTGCAAAACGAGCCTCTTGTTCACCCTCGCTGAGGTCTGAATAGGAGGAAAAGGCTGATTCCAGAGCAGCAGGAGAGTCACTTGGCTTGCTCCAACCCTTCCACTCAATAAGGTGAGCCACTCGCCCTTGGGCCATGGCCGTGGGCTTGGTCACGTGGTCCTTTACCACCTGGGAAATACCTGAAGTGAAGGGAAAAGGGGCCTGATAAGGGAACGGGGCCAGGGAAGCAAAGGTGGCCATAGTTGGGATCCAGGTTGGGCCTTTGGGAGGGAAAGGTGATCCCAGCAAGCACCCACAGGAAACAGCCCCAAAAGGCAGGTGTAAAAGGAAGAAGCAAAGTGGCCAGAGGCATGAGAGGTAGGCGCATACCATGCAGGGAAGACCTGGCCAGCGCGGCAATCTCCTGGATGGTTAGGGCTCTCCGGGACTTGGGCAGCATCGCGACTGTGTCTCCAACATTCACCTTGAGTGACATGATCAGAAGGTGAGTGCCCCTCTGGCAGCAGTGACCACACCCCTCGCCCCCAGGTTTCAGCGGGCATGGGAGCTGGGAAGAAGGCCTGGGAGGCACATTCACTCCAGCAGCTGCTGGCAAGCACAGGATAAGAAGCTACACCAGCAAAGTGCCCTCGCAGGGAGCAGTGGCGACTCGGGCAGGCCCAAGGGAAGAAATGTGTAGCCAAGCTTCCACATTCCTAGCCCCCAGAGGGAAAGCAGGCACACCAGGAAGTGAGGAGTCTCTGAGTGGGGCTGCGAGGAGAAGGAAGAGGAAGTAGGGAAAATAGTATGACATTAGGGGCTTCCTAAAAGTCCTCTCCCCTTTGCACTCCTCCTGTCTTCAGATCTACATTCTAGCTGTGCCCAGCCACAAATTCAGAAAGAACAAAATCAATGCAACACCTTCTCCCCACTCGCGGCGCTGCTTCCCGATTTCCTTACTTGCATTACCCCACCATTCTTCCATTCGGCCTGGCTCCAAACCTCAGCACTCCATGAAATGTTTCCTGAGCGTCTCCTGCCCACACCTGTTGTTACGTCCTAGTGACTCCTCTGATACTACCTTGCCCTTTGTGCTCACACCACCACTCCTCTTCCTGGAGCCCTCAGTGAGGGCTGCTCATTGAACCCCTGCCCAGGTTAATACAAATCATGTTTCTTCACCTTCCTCCAACTCTATTTGCTACTTTTTAAATTTTTATGATTTTGAAACAGGGTCTTGGTATGCAGCGCAGGCTGGCCTTCACCTCATTATGTAGCCCAGAGTGGACTCAACCTTGCAGTGAACCTTCTGCCTCGGCCTCCCAAGTGCTGGGATTATAGGTGTGCAAAACCACAACCAGCTTTCTGCTGGTGTTTTTTAGCCCCAAATGTGTGTGAATTTCTTCTTTCTCCCTCTCTCCCCATGGCTGGCTGATTCTCTCATCCTTCCAGACCGGGCTGAATATCACCCCTCAGAGAAGTCTCCCGGGACATCCTGCCAGTGATCTCTTCTCCCCTTGTAGTCCCCACCAGATCACTGTCCCACATCAATGTATCAGACTGTGGTCCTGACTCACAGTAGGTAATTAGGGCCCACGTGCTTCCTTTTTCTTGTTGGACTCTTGTTGAAAGTTTCAGTCTGTTGTGGTCACTGCTACACCCCAGTGTTTAGCACAGTGCCTAATACAGAGTAAACTCTCAAAACGCACAAGCCGAATGAGACAAGGTATAAACGTAAATAATTTTTCCTGGAGTGCAGCAGGTCACAGCATGTCTCTACTAAAATCCTTCCTGTCCAATGACGTGAATGCAGGCCCTCAGGCCCTACTCTGTGAGGCCTCTGCCTCCTGCAGACCTTGCCTTCTACCACCAGTACCACCTACTCCTGACCTTCCCCTTCCTCCTGGACAAGAACCCAGTGTTCCCTTGACCAAGAAGACCATCCTTGTCTGACAAAACGCTCCCTGTCACTTCAGGTCTGTCTCAAGTGCCACTGCTCATAATGCTTTTGGCCACAGGCGCCCCCCCCAACCCCCACATCCTTTCATGACTCCTAAGGGAGCCCTGGATGTCAGGGCCTAAGTCCCAGGTGCCTGTATTCCTAACTCTCCACTCTAGGCCTGGCTCCTTGACCAGCCCCCACAAATGCTTCCTTCCATGAATGGAGGCACGCCCCTCTCCCCAGCATTGCCTAACTCGTTCCCACCCAGCACCAGAGCAGCCTCGACCCTAAGACCCACCCTCTGTCCTTCCCTGTTAGTACCTGACTGACAGAGCCCTCTGGCCAGGCCTGGGGGGAGGAGCACTTGCGGGGTGTTTCCTGTCTTGCTGTCCCTCCCTGCTCCTGCTCTCCCTGGCTGCCACCGCCATCCGTGTAGCCTCTCCGCGCAGCTGCAGCCCAGGCCCATAGAAAAGGTGTATGTCTCCCTGGCAACCCATCACCATGCAACAGGGTCTCCAGGGATACAGCCGGGGATGCGCTGACGTCAGCGCGAGCAAGCCCGCCCCGCTGGCACTGAGCCGAGCAGAGCAGACCGGCGCGGGGGCGGCCTGGCGGCCCGCAGGCCGGATAGCGCCTCCGCTCACAGGAAAAGGGAGCCCGAGGCAGGCTGGTGAGGCGGGGGTGGGGAACACAGAGCTCTGGGATGTGGTTGCAACACCACTACCAGCCCCCAACACCAGGACCCAGCACCTCTGGCAAGTCCTGGCTGTCAATGGAGGAAGGACGGGAGGACCGACTCCAGCCTCGGAGAGTCCGAGAAGATCCCAAAGAGGATAGAGATAGGCCACGCGGAAGTTCGATCCACTCCACTGCCCACGCGGGGTCCGAGGCCACTGCGGAGTGGACGAAAGACTGTTCAGCTGGGGCTCCACTTGTGCCAAGATCCCGATTTATATCTGACAATGTCCAGGGTCATTGTTTCTTACCGTCCCCTCCCCCACCTCCCAGCGACCACCTGGTGTCTTCCCAATCCTGTTTAACCATGGAACTGTTTTTTGTGGCAGCCCACTGGCCACGTTCCTCTTCCAAAAATATTTTTCTTTCCTATATTTTGCTATCAAACCTCTAGGGGAGAAACCCAAGTGCATAAATTCTGATCTTCTCTCAAGTCCTCAGCCTGCCCATACCCCTTCAGAAAACATACTACGTTCTTCCCCGTCGCCACCCCAACCTCTGCAGCTCCTTGCCTGCCTTCTCTCCACCAGCTACCTTGGTTCTTAGGTTCTCCCTAGTCCTGGTTACTCTGCAGCACTTTCTGAATCTTCTCCCAGGTTCTCAGCCTGCCCATACCCCTTCAGAAAACACACTACATTCTTGAGTTACCACCCCAACCTCTGCAGCTCACTGCCTGCATTCTCTCCACTGGCTACCTTGGTTCTTAGGTTCCCTCCAGTCTTGGCTACTCTGCAGCACTTTAGTATTCTTTCCTCACAGACACTTTTTTGTTTTTCTTTCTGATTTTCACCCCTGTCCCGAAGCCTTCTCCAGATGCCCTCTCTGGCACCAGCCTGGGCCTTCTTCCAGCCTGGTTCCCAACACCTAAGCCAGGGTAAATTTCCTCTCAACATCTAAGCACCTTACTCCTTGCCTGCCATCACCTCCCGGATCACATCAGAATGGTCTCTGGTCTCACCTCTGCGACTTGTCTGACAAGTCCACCGTCCTCCAGGCCCTTCTCGCTGCCACAGAAACATTTTGCCCAGCACAGAAATCATAGGCATGCTGGCTGTGTTGATGCAGAGAACCAAAAGCCCAAAACCGCTCCAGGCTCAGCTCCCAGTTCTATTCCTGTTTTGGCTCCGGATGCTGAGCCAGTCCCCTCCCCACTTGGAACTTGTGCCTAGTCACATAAGGAGAACACTCCTGCCTCGTGGCTTTGAGGAGGTGGGAGTACCGGAGGCCTAGCTGAGCTTTCTGGGGGATGGGGAGCTATGGCCCATCCCTAGACAGTGCCAGCAGGGCACACACATCATAACTGACCTTTAGCTGGAGCAGCCGTCTCTGTCCCTGAGCCTCAGCCAGCTGGTGGTCCTCAGAAATGCTACCAACCAGAAAGAAGACAGTAGGTTACAGGCCATCCCGGCCCCCAGCTGGTACCCAACCAGTCCTGAGGTTAGCCAAACTCCCCTCAGACTACAAGAGGAGATGACTTCCTGAACTCCAAGCAAGCCACAAGGACCAGAGCAGCCTGGTGCTTTTCAGCCTCAAAAGCCATGAGGTTAATTTAGGACTACAAATCCCACAATTCCTCAAGGCAAGCACAAATCTCAACAAGAGTTTAGCTCTGAAGAACCTCTAGAAGCACCAAGCACACTAAGGCCTGTGTGGCTGAGCACCTGCCCTGAAGACCCAGTGCAACCCCAGCCGGTACCATCACGGGTCCCTGCCGGGGTCTAACCCAACTCAGGACGTGATGGGAAGCAAGCTGGCAGACCTCACGGGCACAGGCTAAGGCCAGGCCTCCGTGTGCATCACCATCCGAGGGAAGCAGGGCCCACACAGGGGTTGGCAGCCGTGGGAAGGATGCCCGATGGCTTCCCTCTGGGGCCTCTGTCTACACAGCCAAGGTGACTTGTTTTGGGCGGAGATGGAAGAAACACACACAACTGTGAGAGGGAAGAGATGGTCAGATGCTCACAGGTCCCCTGGTCAACCCCTGCCTCTGAAGGAGGCAGCATGTGAGAGGGGGACTGCTGGCAGGGGGACTCCGGGAGGGGAGCCGCGCCGGCCGAGGGGCAGGCCAGGCAGCGGGGTGTGGGCGGGGGCCCCTCCCGAGGGTCCAGCCTCCCCTCGAGGGCCAGAGGCAGGCAGCCCCCTCCCCGCCTCCGCGGGCTCGGCCCGGCCCGCCCCCTGTGTAGGCTCCGCCCTCTCCCGAAGAGGCCCCCTCCTCAAGGCCCACGCCCGCGGCGGCCGTAGCCCGACGCACTCGTCCGTCGCGCCCGGCCTCCGCCGCTTACCCTGACCCGCCGGGCTCCGAGAGCCGACGCAGCCCAGGGCCGGGCACCCAAGCACGCTCGGAGCCCAGGCCATCGCCTTGCCGAGGGTCGGGCCGCGGCCGCGTCAGGGAGGGGACCGCCCGCGAGGGGGGAGGGAGCCGCCGTCCGCGCCGCTCCCGGGAGAGGGAAGCGGGCCAGTGACGTCGACGCGTGGGCGTGACCGCCTGCGTCCCCTCCTAGAGCGGGCGGGGCGAGGCCACGTCATGGACGGGAAGAGGCAGCCGCCACCGGGTCCCACTCCTGCTGGCCACCCTGCAGGGTCGCGAATCAGAAACTGCTGTTATGAGCCTTGAGGACAAAACACCTCAGGCTCCCAGCCCCTCGTTAGAAGCCGGACACCTTGAGGCTGAATCGGGTTTGGCTAGCTACGGCGGGCCTGGAAACAGTCTCGGCGCACGGGGCTGCAGCGCGCCCTGCAGGCCGGCAAGGACATTCTGGTGAGTGCCCCGGGCTTCTGTCTCGAGGGCCAGGGACACTTCAAGAATCCAGCACCCCACCCTTGGCTCTCCAGACTCACCAGGGGCAGGGGAAGAGGCAGAGAGGTGCCAAGTTACAGGGCCAGTGCCACCTCTGGAGAGAAAGTGGCCCACCAATCCTTACCTTTCTCTGAAGGGAGCAGGCCACAAAGTAGAGGCAGTGAGCTTAATTGAATTCATGTTTAATAATTACAGGCACCGTGCCCCCCCTTCCCCCTGCCCAGGCAGCAGCAGGGGTGGTGCAGGGGCTGGGGCATATGCCCCCAGCAGCGAGGACGGCAGTCCCAAGAGTGATTTTCAGAAAATAAAAAAGGACCTCAGGGGCAGGCATCAGTGCCCCCCCTCAAGACACACCAAATTTCAAGACTTTATATATAATATATCTCTGTGCCCCCAGGGGAGGAGAGGGACACCTGGCAGCATCTTGGGGGGGGCCCCAGCAGCCCCGAGCCATCCTGCCTCTTCAGCCACTTTATTAGCTCAGACACATCGCACTACAGGCACCTGCTGCCACCGCCACTGCTGCCGCCCCTGCAGTCCAGGCAGCTGGCCGGGCCATCAGCGCGTCCATGGGGCTCAAGTCCCCAGCCCCACCCGCCCTCAGTTGTGGTCGGACTCCTCCTCCTCAGCCTCCCGAAGCCAGTTGAAGAAGGCTGTGACAGACTTCAGGGCCACGCCCTTGCCCTGCTGCTCAGCAGGGTCCTTGCTGCTCTCCCAGCTGTAGAATGCTTCCTCCTTCACCACATCCTCGTCATACAGCGCATCGAAGAACATCCGAAGCAGGTCTGCAAAGCATCGGGAAGCAGTCAGAGGAAAAGGACCACACAACCACACCTGACTGTCCCCAGGGATCCCTGTCCCAAGCACCATTTATGCCTGGCCATTCCAGAGTAACTACTCTGACAGGGTGTTAATCTCATGAGCCAAGAGACTGGCACCCCGGCATGAGTCACCTGGGCATCAAAAAAACTTACAAACTTGCCTAATCACCTTGGCAGCTTCAAACTTCTCCACTCAAGATATATTTAACAGGGGTTAACTATGCACACAATAGGTGCACCCCACTGTGGAGCTCAAAAACACCAGATGCATCACTCACAAATGTGAAGAGTATAACCTGGAAAATCCACTGGCCCCTGAATATCTAAATCCTTGACCCCTTTCCACTTCTCTCCTACACATCTCCTGAACCCTCCCTTCTCTATCCTTTTGAGGGTGCCAGGAACATTCCTTCGTCACCTTCCTGGTGAACTCCCCTGCCTTACCTCCTGCCATGGGCGGCTGCCACTGTACTAGCCCTACAATCCCTGAACGAAACCCCTCTCCCATGCCCATACTGCACTGCCAGTCCTTCCAAACCTAACCGTACACTCCTGAGGAGAGATTCCTCAAAGTGAATAAAGCACAGCGTCTCAGGCCCAGCCCCCAGGAAATCCTAGGCCAGTGGTGTGGAACCTATGGTGCACATGCCCCAGTGGACTATGTTTTGTAGAACCTTCTAGAGGTTTGCCATCACTGCGAAAGGGCCTAGGCTGTCTGAAAGCTGCACGCTAGGACAACCACCCCTAAAGTCTCCAAACTGCCCGTGGGTGCAGCTGCCTCCCACTCGCACCCCCACCCCCGGGTCCTTTTTATGTTGAACACAGGGTCTCACAGAGTTGCCCAAATTGGCCTTTGGATCCTCCTGCCTTGGCCTCCCAGAGCCATGCCCAGCTCCACTTGTGACTGATTTTTGACTTCTCACAGCCTCTCTCCAGGTCAGTGTGGCTACAAGTTCTTGACTCTACTTCCTAGGTATGTCCTAGGTATGTCTTGAATCTGCTCTCTGCTCACTCCTCCATCTCCGCTGTCACCAGGGTACACGAAACCGCTAGTGTTCATCTTGCCATTCACTCTTATACCACTCCAAACCTTTCTCAGTAGTCAATGACCTAAAACCAAATTCTTAGGCCCTTTGAAAGCGCTTGCTGTGGTCTCACTCTTGACTGGCACTGGGTTCTCTCACACTGGCCTGCCTCTGGCAGCTCTTTCCCATGCCAATCTCCTGCCCCCTCAGAACCTGCCTTCACACACAGGGCTACCCTCCCACCCGTCACTTAGCTAACTGCCCTCCTCCAACACCCACCACTCACACAGCCACTGGCTCCATGTAAGCACATGAACTGTGCTCAACTTTTGAGTTGTTATTATCCCAATGCCCAACCTCAGAATAATAACCTAAGCCTCAGTCTCCCAATGAGAAAGCTGGGTTAATACCACCCACCCTAAACAACAGCTGCGAAGATACAGGGAGTCAAGGTAAGTCATTTCAGCCTTGTGCAAGACACAGGAGCACTCGGAGTATCAGAAAGATGCTATGGTTACCATCTCTGCATTGCTGGTTAGGCACAAAGCAAGTAGTCAACCTTCAAACCTGACAGACACTACTTCCACTTGCAAGCAAGGAAGCAAAGGGGAAAGGGAATCAAACCATTAGAGTATTTTGCTCTCTAATGACTGCCCATCATTCCTGGACCCCAACCAACCCTCTCTCCTGCCAGCCACCCTACCCTTACCCTACCCCCCAACCCCCGCAGCCTGGCTTACTGGGGGGTTGCTCTAGTGTCACTACAAGGGCCTGGAGGGCATAGAGCGCTTGTAGCTCCTTCTGTTCATCACACAGGTACTTCTGTAGCAGTCGAGCTCGCGCTTTCAGCACTGCAACATCCACTCGGAGAGGGGTCTCAACTACAGAGAGGAGGACAGGGACAAGTGGAACAATACAGCCTTAACCTGCTTCAGCCCTAGGAGGCAGAGACTGAAACGCTTCCTTCCACTCCTCTGTTGGGCCCACCCCTGCCCCAGCTTCTCTTACAGATAATTGCAGAATAGCAGACAGCTGTCATGAGGGCTCGAACTAATGTGTTGGATGCTGTCTGCTGCTCATTCAGATTAGCCTGTGCAGGAGAAACAAATGCCCCTAAGTCACCATTCCTGCCACCTCCCACCCCAGCCCAGAAACCCCTCTCCTATAGCCCCCCCACCCATTCCCAGGAGAAACACACCTCTATCCAGTCGAACACCCGCTGATTACTGCTGCCCTCCTGTAGCAGCTTCTCCAGCTGCTTGCTCAGCTCCTCTAAGGGGAGTGCCCTCTGCCCAGGGACATCCGACTCCTCTCCCAGGGTGTACTCCACATTCTGCAACCAAAAAGGCCTCGGTCAAGAGGTCAAGTGCATCACACAGGAGATCAGGGAAGGCAAGACTCAAATATTAGAAATACCCAAATTCCAGTCCCAAACCTGTTTAGCAACAAATGCATTAACATCTTGGCCTTCGGGTAGAAATTCCTTCCAGCTGAGCTCAGCCTCTCGCCATAGCATCCCCACCTTCTTGGGACCCTGGAAAACAGTTTCAACTCAGTAACCAACCTTCTCTCTGTCCAACACCCAACACCTCCACAATAGTCATCCAACAAATACTTTAACTAGAAGACTGCCAGGTACCTATGAAGAACTAAGATTGTTACAGAAGTACCACAGCCCTTCCACACCCCCATCTAGTGCAGGGCACAGATAGCCCCTGTCAAATCAACATCCAAATTAAAAAGTCTTCACAACCATAATGCTTTGACACTAGGGTGGGGCATCATCTAAAGAGCCTCTAGGAAAAGTATCAGTAAGCTTATGCAAGATTCTGAATAAAAACACTGGACCTCAAAAGGCAAGTGGGGAAGGGGCATGAAAAGAATTAAAATGCATTATATACACATACCAATTCCCCACAATGAATGCAATCATTATGTAGTATAAACACTAACTAATAAAAATTTTCCAGAGGCAGGAGGATTGCCACGGATTGCAATTCTGGGATACATAGTGAGCTCAGGACCAACCTGAATTACAGACTATCCCAAAACAAACAAACAAACACATTTTTAAAAAGACCACCAAACCAAACACAAGCATCTCATCCCTAGCATGTCCTACTGTTTCTTTTTCTAGAAGAGCTTGGTTTTTCATTATCCCAAGAAACCAATGTTTGCTTATAGGAACAGGTGATGTGTTAAGTATGGCTTTTTCTTTCCTGACTTGAGAAATTTAGCAACACACGCCACCAAGACACACATCCTGGCGGAAGCAGATCAAGCACTTCACCTGGACAGCAGTGCTCCTGCTCCTACACAGCCCAAGTGCTGGCTGCTGCAAAGCACCACACCCAGCTTGCCTTTCTGCATCTTTAGCCTGTCACAAACATTGCCAGAGTCTGCAACCTCACTATTCTGAAGCCACTTCAATTTAACTATTACCTCATACTTCGTACTTAGTTTGTTTTTTTTTTTTTTTCGGACAGAGACTCACTATGTAGCCCAGGCTGGCCTCAAACTTGTAGCAGTCCTCTTGCCTCAGCCTCCAGGGTGCTGGTGTACAGGTGTGTACACCATGCCCTCTGACCCATGCTGTTTGTGTTAAACTGTCATTCTTACTTTTTCTCTACCAACCTGTTTCATTGAGTGCCACATCTCCACTGCTCAGACAAGTGGAACAATGTTCAGAGAAATGCTGCTGAGGACTGGGGATGTCACTCAGTAGCAAGCCATTTGCCTATCGTGCACAAGGCCCTACGTTTCATCTCCAGCAACACAATCACACACAAAGCTGAACAATTAAATGAACAAATGAATCACAGAACTGAGGTCTTACATGCCATTTTCCTCCAGCCTGACCAGAAGTCATGACGGGAACTGTCTGAAGGGGACTGCCCACTTTAACACTTCCGCTCAGGTACCAACATAGTTCTGCCACCAGCACCGTAAGGATTAAGGATTCATGGTCACCAGGAGCAACCAAACGAAACCCTGAACACATCACCCTCTGAAAGGCCCACTCACCATGCTTTTGCATAGGAGGCCCAGGATCTCCAACAAGAGAGAAGTTGCTTTGCCCAGGGGTCTCAAAGGTTTTGTAATCTCCCTACAAGAAGGAAAAAACCCTTGCGTTGACAGGCTCCACTCCCTCCATCCCTCTCCAGAGGCAGGTGTCTCCTCCAGCCTCTACCTCTCCGGGATGCACTGGGAGGGCTTACCTGAACAGTTCTCCCATGGGCACTCCACCTTCCTGCAGCATGGGTGTGACCAGTTCTGCCAGGTAAAGCCATACGTGGGGGACATCAATCTCCATGTCCTCAGCCAATTCCAGGATTTCATACAGCCTGCAAAGAGAATTCAAAGGACACTGGGGAAGAAGGCCAGGGCCTCACCCTGTACAGCCAAGGAACAACTGTGTGAACCTCCAGGAACACTTTCTAGTCGTGGACGTGGGCTAATTACATCAAGCTAAGGCCACCTTCTTATTCTTACAAGTTCATCTCCCCACCAGTAAGACTCACTGGGTTTCTGAGCCTACACCCTAAACACAAGACCCCAGATGTCCCCCCGAGGCTGCCCTACCCTCGGTAGTACTGGGAGGTGGAGAGGTGCCCGGCGCACAGCAGCCTGTGCAGCAGCCTCCCCATGTGCTCTCGAGCGATGGTGCTGCGCTCCAGCGTGGACTCGACACCATGCCGCACAAAGATGAAGAGCAGGGAGGGCGAGGCCAGCTCCTGTACACACTGCACTGCTTCCTGAGGACAAAGCGCAGCAGTGTTCACCTCTCGGCCCAGACCTTGCACCCCACACCCTAGCCAGGGCCCACCCTGCCCACCTTCATGTCATTGAGATGGAGATACTCTTCAATGATGGCCTTGGACTTCTTCTCCAGCTCCTCCTCAGAGAGTGCAGCCTTCGGGAGGCTCGCAGGGGGGAGCGTGGCTTCCCGCTTCACTGTGGGGCAAGACATTTTCAGTTCCAGTCTTCTCAGCACACAGAACCTGGAGCTCCCAAAAGCTGGGGCCAGCTCGTCCCAAACGAGCCAGCAGCTCCCCCTACTTGTCCTAGTCCCTCACCGGTGTCCCGACCCCGGTCCCGGTCCTCCGTGAGGCTCGCTGCCTTGCGCAGTCCCTCCAGCTGGGAAGGCCGTTCTCTACTCCTCTCTTCCACTTCCTTGCTGAAGCTTCGCTTGGTGGCAGGTGTCCGTGCACGATCAGATCGGTCCCCTCGGTCGCCACCCCGTTCACTCCGCTCTACTCGGTCTCCCCGGTCCCCAGCTTTCTCACCTCGTTCCCGGCTCAAGCTACTCCTGAAACAGAGAGAGGCACACTTGTGAAATTATTCAACCTGCCCAGCCACCGAGAGGTCTTGTTCTTGGCATCAAGAATATATTCAATCTCAGCCAAGAGCTGTGAGTACTACAGGTATGAAAAACTCCGCTTTGACAACCAAAACCTCATCACTGTATGCTTGGTGTGAACAAAAAGACCCTGGGAAAGCTCACCTCTGCACCACACGTCTGTTATCTGTGCTCTCTGTAGGTACTGCTTGTTGAAGGGCTGAGAAGCGATTCAAGGTACTAGTAGCTGGACGAGCAGATTCTGATGCTAAGGAGACAGAGAGCTCAGGTTAAGAGCTCTTCCTACTTTCTTGCATTCTGCCTACCTGACAGGTTATGACCCTTGGCCTCAGTGATGACAGTAAAGGTACCACCTACCCACCTTTTCACCACCTAACCACGTATACTGAATTAGTCACTGCCCACTCCTTAAAGTGGCCTCCATACCTGCATCTGAGGGCTTGGCTCCTGAGCCCCCACTGCTACCCTTGCCCCAGCTCAGTCGCCCTCCTGGTGCAAAGAGCTGGTTGTTAGAATCAATGGAGCCAGGCTGTAGAAGGAACAGCAGAAGTCACGCGTCTGACCAGGCAAAAGCCGTCAGCCAGCAGCCCCCACACCCAGCCAGGCCAGTAGCAAACACTGGACTTCAGATTCTACAAGCTAAGATCTCCATCACAACAACTACTCAATTCTGCCACTGCAGTGTGAAAGCAGCCCTAGCTGATACTTACAAGGACTGAGTATGGCTCTATTCCAAAAATATTTGGTTACTTACAAAAACCGAAAAAATTTCTTTTCAGTTTCTCAAATCAGGGTCTTGGTACAGTCCAGGGTTGCCTTGAACTCACTATGTAGCCCAGACAGGCCTCAAATTTGCAGTGATCCTCTGCCTCAGCCTCCAGAGTGCAAGAATTATAGGTGTGTGCCACCGTACCCATTGAAAATTTAAACTTTATGTAATTACTGAATTATTAAGATATCATTTATCTTTGATTTTTTTTCCAACGATTTAAGAAAAGAAAAGAGGCTGAGGCTGAAGGATCACCATGAATTTGAGGTCAGCCTAAGCACTACTTCAGTGATCTCAACACCAGCTTCAACTACATAGTGACACCCTATTTTTAAAAAGAAAGAAAGTAAAAAAAGCAAACAAGCATTTTCACCTTGCAGGATATACAGAAAGTGAGCAACACACTGGGTTACTGTGCAGTCAATTTGCCCAGACCCATGTGCATAAACCCCTAGAGCTGGCAGTCCTGTCTAGCAATTTCCATTTGTCTAAGAAGAAAGCTCCAGTAGTTGCCTCCTCAACCTCAGAGAGGTCAAGCCCTTTACTCCCAGCCTCAACACCATCACCCCCGTAGCACACCCCTAACCTTTGTGATCTTAGTGAGTCGTGAGGTGTCAATGGGGCGGCTGCCTTTGCTGATGGGGACCGTGTTCCAGCCACCATCATCCACAAGTGGGAGGCCACGACCTGGAACAGAAAGAGAATGTCACTGAGTTAACAGTAAGTCTCTGCAGCCTTTTCCACGGGCACCCCAGCTTCCTTTCCTCAGGTCCTCAGTTCCATCACAGGGTCTCAGTGGCCCAGACACGTGGCACTAACATAGAAGTCATCATCGGAAAGCAAAATCCCAGTCCCCTTCCTACTCGCTCCCTAGTCCTGGCCTCTAACTCACTAATGGGTGGGCCTGGAGGGCCACCTCGACGCTTGTCGCTGCCCTTGGCCATGAGCTGCTGCACTTTGATATGTTCCCGATGCTCCTCCATCTCGGCTTCCTTGTGAATCTGGTCAATAGTCTTAGGGCCCTGATCTCCACGGCGTGGCACCCAATTGCTCTGTGGGAACAGAAAGCCATTTCCAATTATGTCAGGAAGTACCAGATCAGACAGCACTGACAAGGACAACAGAATGACAGTGGGAAAGGACATATACCTGTCGCAGATCCAACACATCCTGTAGCATAAAGCGGATGCGAGACGATGTCTTTTTTTCTTTAATGATTTTTTCCATCTGGTTGAAATACTGATCCATTCGGGGCTAGGGAGCAGAGAGGCCAGGTCATGAACTTTTAGCATCTCACCAACAGCCCAGACCTGGTAGTCTAACAAAGATGTCTATCATCAGTGGCTGGGGGCCCACAGGCTTCAGCCACCCTCTTCACAAGGGCCTCACCTTGGCTTTTGCAAAGTCCAGGTCTTTGCCAATGGTAGTAAGCAGGCGGCAGAGGCATTCCAAGGACTCCTCATCATGGTTCTTAAGTAGTTTGACCACACAGTCATGCATAATTGCCTCAGTTAACATCTTAAGCTTAAACAACTCTCCGATAAACTTGATGTTCCCTAAGGAACGCCGTCGGGCAGTGTCCCGAGCCTCTTCTAACTCCTCCTTCAGGCGTCCCCGCTCCTCTGCCTGCCAGTCACAGAAGAGCTGCATGAGAGCTGACACCGGCCACTTGGCTACAGCTCTTCTCACTCTACAATCTGGATACCCAGCTGGCCAGTAAAGCAGTAAGCTTCCCAGACCCTACAACTGGCATCTGGGTGAGAGGAGGGTGGTGAGCAGGGGGTGGAACTGTGGAGTGGGTTTTCTCACCGTAGCAGCTTCATCCATCTCTTTTTGCTTTTTTTCAAAAACTTCATCATCATCTTTATCTTTTTCAAACTCCTTCTGACATCGATTCAACAACAGTTTTCGGAAGTTAACGGTCACTGTTGGCTTTTCTGTAGTGGGCACTTTCAGCTGCAGGTCAAAGAAAAGGGAATGCTGAGACCAGTGAGAGCAAGCAAAGCCCTCCGAGCACCTAACCCCCAACCCAGAAGACCTCTGGCTTTGGTCTTGCCCTCTCTCAGCCAACATTAAGCAAAGGCAGGAGGAGAACCAAGACAGTAAGGCCAGGAGCCTTGGGAACAGCAACGGGAAGCAATGTGATGAGCTTAGAAAAGCGGGGCAACTAACCGCCATGAGGCAGCGGCACATGTTGGCGTAGGCCACAGAGAAGTTAGGCTCCGAAATGGCCTTCTCAAAGATCAGGTCAATGACCCCTTTCAGGCGTTCCTCAGTGTCGATGGCCAGCTGTGTCACTTGCTTCATTAGCTGCTGGAACATCTGGGGCGTGAGCTTATTCAGGATGGAGCGCACCCTGCGGAACAGGTCCTGAGACAGGGGACAGAGAAGACACAGGATCCAGTGAGATTCTCAGACAGAGGCTGCTGTGGGACTGAGGTATGGATGGACAAAAAGGGCAAAGTGGGCTCGGCCAGCAGGCCTGAGAAGCAGGGCTGGACAGCACACACAGGGCTGGACAGCACATGCAGGACTTTGCAGATACCTGTGTTTTGGTGCCGTCAGCATCCTCCTCTCCCCGTTCCTTATCAGCTGCTGTCCGCTTGCTGCTGGGCTTCCAGGCCTTCTCTGCTTTGTTCAGTTTTATATCTTCAGTCATCAACACTGTGGCAATGATCTTGCGTGGTTCTTTTCGGGGGCCCGGCTGAGAGCGCCTAGGTCCCAAGCCAGCCTGTTAATAAACAAGACACAAATAAAAGTGAAGACACGAACCACTAAGCACCTGGGACCACACTGCTACACATCTCTAGCACAGACCTCTCACCCACTCCACAGACACCCCAAGCCCCAGCCCCCTTAGCCAGCCCCACTCACCGGCCCTCGGGGCAGCTCCCCACCTGGCCCACCCCTTGGGGGCCCACGACTAAGGGCTGGTCGGCCAAGGTTGGCAAAGGATGGAGTGAAGTCAGGACCACAGTTTATGCCAGGCAGTCTTGAGGGATCCAGTGGCCGCAGTGGTGTCTTATTGGCCTGTGAGGCAAATGCAGCAAGTCTCACACACAGCCCAGGACCACTGGCTGCTTCTTTGGTACCTCAGACTCCTCTCCACTCAGCCCGGCTCAAACTTACCCACCTCCCCTTCCAACCACCAACCTTGTCCAGCACCACATCAGTGATATGGGGCAACCCCTCCGGCTTCTGCATACTGGCAAAGATGAACTGAAAGCCAAGCAGGAACTCACGGTCGTAACGCTTTTTCTCCTCAAGGTTTAGTGGTTTCCACTGATCTGCAAGAGAGGCTGTATCTGACATGCTCTGTTCTCAAGGGACCCAGCCCAGAGCTGCAGCCACCTCAGCCCTCCCCTCGGCATACCTGACTTATAGTCGTACTTGGGTTCCCCGGGCTGAATGTTCTCAGTGTTGTGGATTTTGTCCTCCTTGGAGTCCCAGGTCTCATCTGTTTCCTCGGGCCTTGGGGGCACATTGCTGCCCTCAGACTCTGGGCCTGGATTATTGCCCATGGGAGGTTGATTCTCCACCTCTGGTACTGCTGGGTTCACCTGCAAAGAACACAAAAGTTTGCGGTGCAAGGTGAATACTAGTCCATTACCATACTCTGCCCTCCCCAGGCCCCTCTTCTCCCCAGCTCCCTCACCTCTTTGAAGGCATCAAGGAGGTCTCCCACAGCCTCCTTTTTATTTAGCTCCTTAATTTTCCGCCTCCTCTTTGGCACAGATACTGCCACTAATTACAAAAAGAAAAACACGGACAGAAATAATTTAGATTACCCTCAACCTACAGGGAAATCGGAATGTAGCTGTAACATAATCCTTCCTTTTTCCATCACTCTTTCTGGGCTTCACAGTGCTCACCATAGCTCCTAGATTCCATCACAGGACTTCCACGACCCAGGCACGCTGACCTACACGGAGGTCACCAATGAAACCACATCTCCCAGCCTGCCCCACATCTACTATCCAGCCACACCTTACCTTGGGTGGCTGCTGCTGCCTCCAAATTTGGGGACGAGTGGGCTGGGGTGGGGGTGCTCTCTGAGGAGAGCAGATCCTCCCCTCCCTTTTCATTCTCAGCTTCAGCTTCTCTTCCTTCTTCTTCTTCCTCCTCCTCTTCCTCCTCTTCCTCTATCTCCTCCTCCTGAGGAGGGGAAGCAGCTGGGGGAGTAGCAGATGGAGTGGAAGAAACAGTGGCCAGGGCAGCCACAGATGCAGGGACCTCCTTAGCCTGCTCCTCGGGCTCACTGACTGGGCTCAAGTCCACAGCTGGCGGTGAGGGGGCCCCATTGAGCAGTTCCTCAGGCTGGGCAGTCGGAGCAACAGGCTCAGGGGACTCTGTGGGGCAAGCCACTGGCGGAGGAGGGGCAAGCTCTGGGCTCGACTCCCCCTCTGGTTCCAGCTCCTCAGATGGCACTAGGCCATTAGCCTCGGGAACTTCCACCTTGTGAGATTCCAGAGGGCTGGGAATCTGGGGCGGACTGGAAGAGAACTCGGATTCTGGAATCGGTTTGCTAAGTGTCACTTCTACTTCCAGTAAGGGTTCAGCAAGAGGAGTGGGTTCTGGAGAGAGGCAATATGACTCCTCAGTTTCATGGGAGATGGGAGTTGATTCTTCTATAGGCATTTGTATCATCCCCGTTGACACAGTGTCCCCAGGAAGAGAGAGGACTCCAAGATTAGGCTCAGACCCAGGTTCCAAGACTGGGGGTGGTGATGGGGTCGGAGAGGGTGATGATGGCTGGGACTCTGAAGGGCTGTGCTCTGGGCCAGGCAGTCCCTGCCGGGCCCCTAGTGCTCCCTGGGGCCGGTCATCTGCATCACAGAAGAAACCATGAGAAGGCAGGCAGACCCACCACTGTCACTGTCCCTCCCCTCCAGCCAGGCTGCTCACCACTCTGACCCCATACAACAGTGTCTTACCAAAGCCACCTCCCCACCCAAAATGTATCTACCCTCCAATCTACCACCTGAAACCCAAGCCACTCTTCTGTGGCACCTGATTTAAGCCACTCTACCTCCTTGGAATTCCCAATTGTCATACTCCATTTCCCACTAGCTATCTTACCTGGCCGGACAATGACAGCAACCTGGGGCGTCTCCCCATTAGCTTGAGGCTCCAGACCGCCTCCCGTCTGCAGGACACAAAGGGTTACCAAGTTTGCACTGAAGAGTCCCACAACCCTTCTGTACTAGAGCCATTTCTACTTTAGCTCTGCCTAGAAATCCATGAAAGCAGGGAAATAAATCCCTTAATGGAAGAAAAGATCAAGGGACTTGGTAGTTGAGGGCAAACAGCCGTCTCAACCAAGACACTGAAGAGAGAAGACGGTACCTGGGGAGGGGTGGGTGTGGAGGCAGTTCGAGCCCCAGACATGATCTCCTCCGTGATATCTTTCCCTCCTTGGTTTGGATCTCGAATTCGGATCTGAGGAAAAAAGCTATGGCATAAGTGGGAAGGAGGAAGAGCTGACCTCTCCCCACAGCCCCACTGCTGACACTCTGGGCCAACTCCCCACCCCCTACTGGGAAGCAGGTGGGTGGGTGCCAGAAACCCCATGAGTTTGGTCAACCCATCTGGCTGCCCTTGTAGTCCCTTCCCTAGCCCCCATGCCCTCTGAGAGACCCTTGACCTCACAGAGCAGCCCCAAACATCACAATGCCCCTCCCCACACACACACCCTGCCCTGACAGCAGTCCCCAAGTCAGACGCTGCACACCCTGGAGACCAAGACCCCCACCTAGCACCAAGCCGGCTCACTTGTGGCTTTTCGGCCTGATCTCTGGGGGCAGGGCCCAGATCCAGTGGGTGGAGCCAGGGTGACTCAGCGGCTTCCCCAGCCCTGGCACCCTATTCTGGGCACCACGCCCAGGGCTTGAGGACTGAGCAGAGGCGGAGGCCTCCAGAGTTTCCAGGACTAGGGGAAGGGGGGTGGGGCCATAGAAAACAAACCATTTCCAATGCAAACCACCAGAAACCTAAAATCAACCATAGATCTTATGAAGCCCCAAAGTCCAAGTCTCAGGAATTTATCCATTTGCCATTTCAGTCTTCCTATGATCAGCTGCTCCTACAGACAACTTAGAAGCTTATAAAGGACCTGAGCATTCCACAGATCTCACTCTGCCTACTCTCAGCTGAGGAGTTTCAAGTTCCTACTCAGAGGCACAATATTCCAACAGCACTGAACCTTGATTCTCCCCTTCCTAAATAAATACCCGCAGAATCCCTTGCTGCTACTCACCGGCTTTCGTTCCCTCTTAGGAGCAATCTGAGGTGGCTGATTTATCAAAACTGGGGCGGGGGCCACACCAGCAGGAAACTGCTGCACACCTTGGGCTGGGTAGTAGGCGCCAGCTTGGAAGAGGGGAAACAAAAAGGAAAAAATGGAAGCAGCGTCAAGACCCAGCCATACACTGATGCCTATTTGAATACCTCCCAACTCATCACCCACAGCCACCGGCCCCTGGCCCAGCTCCACCCTCCTCCTCCAGGGAATTAGATGTCTGTCAAAGCCGGGGAACCAGTCTGAACTGCGTTTACAAGAATTCCTGACCCTGACACTCACACACACACACACACACACCCCTCTCCTGTACAGGCACTCCTTCCCCTACCACATTCTGGCCACAGGAGGGTTCATGTCTGTTGCACTGTCCTGTATGCACCCCACCCTGCAGCCTGCATGCACACTCTGAACCTGAAACAGAATCAGCTCTTCGGCTGCAAATGAGAAAGCGATTTGCCAACCCTGTTTCACTCACCCCAAAGTCCAATCCCACTATTCAACCTCTGCAAAGGGGCAAGGAAATGAAATACTATAGTCCAAGCTCAATGTGGAGAAAGCCTCCTTAAAGCAGTGTTCCCCAAATGGGTTGCACTTGTCTCACCAGCAATTTCCATTGAACTGTTTCTGACACAGCATCATGAATGCCATCTACTTAAGTTACACACAATACACACAAACAAAACCATGCACATTAAGAGAATTTCATACTCTCTAGAATAGGAGAAAATTTTGGAAGCACTGCTGTAAAGAACAGACTAATCCTTCTCTAGAATATAAATAAAAAACAACCACCAAAATATAAAAGGCAGCTCCCAAACCCAACATTTACTGGGCCCCTCCAACACAGAAGGAGCACCATGAGAAAAGCCCATCAACAGGCCACAAGCTGGAGCCTGACCCCACGTTTCTTGAAGTGGAGAGAACTTCAAATGCCTTGCCAAAAAAATAAACCGGCCCCCACGACCAACACCAGTTAGCACCAATGCCCACCTCATATTCATCCTATCATTTTTAGACCAAAACCACAATGGAGAATGGCCTTGTGTTGCTCCATGAAGCAGTCCATCAATTTAGATGCTTTCTGGGATGAACTATCACCTGACTCCCTCCCCTACTTACCGTACGTCCCAAACTCAGTAGGGCTTGCACCCGGATAGAAGCTTGGAGCTCCTGGCTGCACTGGGTACTGCTGTGTCGGGACAACATATGTGGAACGCCCCTAGAGGGGGTTGGGAGAAAGAAGGGGGAAAGAGGAATTCAGGGGAGCTATGAGCACATCCAATTACAAAAACAAAGTTGGACAAGGAAGTCCCATCTCAAAAGGGTCAGGGTGGAGGAGGTGAGATCTGGGTTCCTGGTCCCCAAATTTCCATCCTCACCTGTCCAGGGATGTAGTAGGCCCCCTGGGAGGCTGAGTAGGAGATCTGGGAAGGGATCATCATTACTTGGGATCCGGCAGGGTAGACATGGGCAGCTGGGCCAGGACGGGCAGGGGCTGTGGTCTGCACTCGGGAGGCTGCACTGCTGGGGGGCTGGGCCCGGCCAGGGTAGAAGTGCTATGAGAAGGGAGGAAAGCAGTCGGATCAGGAAGAGAGGAAGTGGATGGCAGAACTGCCACTCCACAATGTCTCCAGTATGGACAGAAATACTACATATGCTTTGGAGCCTGGAGACCAATCCTTCCAAGACCCACTTGATCAACTGACGACTAAGTGGCTTCTTGTGTTCACACATGCTGTCCTAACTCGAGTACTCTTCATCCTGTACATATTTAATCTCTCACTATCATGCATACTCATGGTACCTCCACCAGACCTGCGCTCGGCAGAGGCTTCCTAACACCCAAATGCATCATGCCTAGGTCAGGCCCTTTCAAGCAACACACTCCCAGCATGCACTGCTCCATCTAAAGTACTGAGAAGCTAACTGATAACATGCAACAGTCTCCCAGTTCCCAAACACCTGCTCTTCAATATGAGCCCCTAACATGCACTTCTCAGCTTCAAACTGAAGACCTAACCAGCGCACAAGTCCCCACCCTGAAGATGACCCCCAATCCCTGCATCTAGCCCCTAGCCAGGGTGAAGGGGAGGGGTAAGACCAGGACACGGTCTAGAATTAGGAAAGGGTAGTATTACCTGCAGAGACCTGAATCCTCCCTGAGAGCACATGGGGGCAGGAGAGAAGAGAATTATCCCCAAGGTGATGAGGGAGGAAAAATGGAGGAGGTAGGACAAGAATCCTCCCACTTAGTGAAGAACTTGAGGAACAGAGGCAGAAAAAAAAAAAAGAAGAAACCAGCTGGAATGCTTATCTCGCCAGTCCAAAGAAAAAGCAAGAAAAGGGAATAGAGCAATGGCAACTTCCCAGTAAAAGGAAGAAACAGGAAAGCAAGAGTTGGCAGCAGGGCCTACAGCACTGTCCCCAGTTCTCAGAGGGATCAGGACCCCAAAGATGCCACCCTCACCAACTACATACTCCCCGAGGGGCCTGCCACCCTGTAAGTAACCAACAACACAAAATTCAGAACAGAGACAACACAGAGGAACTGTCAGAAAATTGGGCCAGGCACAGAGCTTCCATAATTTCCATCCTAGACCCAAACTGGCAGTGACTTTCACAGTATCCTTCGAATCCCCCTGCACCCTCCCAACCCCTCACCTGGCGGGTCTGAGAAGGCGTGTTCATTTGCGTCGCTTGTGGCGTACTGAACACCACCGGTGCAGCCTGCCCCGGGGGAAACGCTGGCTGAGGGGGGAGACCAGAGTTCAGCAAGAGGGGAAGGCCGGGTGGGGCCGAAACCCAAGCTGGTGAAATAAGGGGAGCATATCTGCGGCAAGAGCCTTAGAAGCCCACATACTCCCTCCCAGTGACAGCCCCCAGGGACAACCGGGGGCCCTGTGTGGATTTGGCAGCAGGCAAATGCACTTTGCCCTAACACAGATGGGGGTGGGAAAAGTTGGAACCTGTTCCTGACCTAGGACTGCCTGGTCTCCCCCACCCTCCCTTCCAGTCCAGATAATTCCTCCCTAATTACCTGCGGGAGTCCAGGGGATGGGGTGGGCGGGGGGCCTGTGGGCTGTGGAGCTTTGTTCATTTCATTTGGTGCCACATCAGGGTCCCCCCAGCACCTGTTGGGAAACAGGGAAGCTCGAGAAGGGGAAAGGATCCAAGCTTAAAGCAAATCGAGTGGGGGAAGGGTTGAAGCAAGGGGCTGGGTCCCCTACGGAGTCCAGGAGATGCCAAACAAGTGAAGTAGAAAAGATCCAGCCCGTGTCCCCCACCAGCGCGCTGTCAAATTCCCATCACCTCCAACCACCACCCCCCACCCGGTGTCCAGCACAAACAGCCCCCTCACTCACCCCCACTGTAAAGAATAGGTCCACGGTGCGGCCTACAGGTTCTGGGCATCCGAGGGCCTGGGGTTGGAGGTGAGGGGTATCAATCTGGCTCCGCAGGGCCCAAGACCAACCAGACCGGAAATTCCAGGTCTCGCTGGCACCAGGCTCCCAGATCACAGACGGAGCAGGCGGCTTGGGCCGTGGTGTCCCCACCCCCCACCCGGGGAAACCGGGTACGGGGCCTGACTTGGGGACACACGAGGCACGCCCGCTGCGGGGCCCTCCGCGCGGGGCCAGAGACGAAGCTCGGCGCCGCCCGGACGCAGCCCGAAGAGCGGGAGTCGGCCCCGAAAAGCCGGGCAGGCGGCCGCGGCGGAGCCGGCTCGGGGCAAGCGAGGGTCGGCCCTGAGGGCGGGCGGGGCCGGGGGGCTCCTCCCTGCCCGCCGCCGCCCTCCCTGCGCAGCGCCGGCCAGTGCCAGAGAACAACGTGTCACTTCCCGGCCCGGCCGCGAAGGGGGGAGGGGGCGGCGCGCCCGGAGCCAGGGAGCCCATGCCCACGGGCCGCCGGGCCTGCTCGGGTCGCGCCGAGGTGGCATCGCGCTGCCGGAGAGCTCGGCGCACTCCCAACCCGCGGGGCCCTCCCGGGGCGGCCCTGCTCTCCCCCGCCCCCACCCAGCAGGCAGGCCCGGCCAGGCCGGGCACACGTGGGCCGCAGATCGGGGCCTGGCGGGCCGAGGCCCGGCCGGGGCGCCAGGGCGCCGGCACAAGGTGGCCGGTCCCGGCCCGGATGGCGGCGGATGCGGGGGGAGGGGGTGGGGGGCCGGGTCGAGCCCGGACATGGCGGCTTTACCTTCAGTCTCCTTCAGTCCGCGCGGCCGAGCCCCACGCAGCCGCACAGACGTAGTCCACAACCATTTCCGGCTCCCCGCACAGATCCCGCTCGGCGGCCACCGCTTCTCCGCAGGCGCAGCCGGCGCCCCCACGTGACCGGCGCCGAGGGCGGAGCCGCGCCGAGTGCCCGGAGCCGCGGCGCACATGGTATTCGCCCCGCCCCGTCACGTGACGGCCAGAGCCCGCCTCCGTGTCCCCTCCCGAACTTTAGAATTCCCAGACCGACCCCTGTCTGAGTCTCTCGTAGTTCTTTAGTTCATTCATACTTTGCAAGAGCATCTACTGAATGCATGCTAAATGCTAGGCGAGGTGCTGGCCGGGGACTGAGAATATTGAAATTAATTGTGCAGCCTTTGCAAATACTTTGATTAGATCATTGATAGGCTCCTACAAAAGAAATTGTTACCCTAAAAAAATTGAAACTTTCAGCCCGCGGTAGTGGCACACGCCCGTAATCCCAGCACTCTGGAAGATTTAGGCAGGATTGCCGCGAGTTCAAGTCGTGCCTGTATTTGAGACTGAGACCCTCTCTCCAAAAAAAGAAAAAAAATTTTTGAAACTTTCGGCTAGGTGTAGTGGTATACCCCTATAATCCCAGCACTCTGGGAGGCTGAGACAGGAAAATTGTGTTTGTGTGAAATACTGGGAATTGAACGCAGGACCTTGCCCTTGCCAGGCAGGAGCTTGTGCCACTGGAACCACAGCTCCAGCCCTAGTCTGGACAATTTGGTGATTTAGCAAGACCAGGTCTCAAAACTTAAAAGTAGATGGAAATGTAATTTAGCAGGAGGGTCCTGAATTCATTTCCCAGTACCAAAAGAAAGAAGAAAGAAAGAAAGAAAGAAAGAAAGAAAGAAAGAAAGAAAGAAAGAAAGAAAGAAAGAAAGAAAAGAAAAAAGAAAGAAACATTCTAACCACAAAAGTAGCTTGAGTGGACTTGTTGTTTACTGAAATCGGCCACTCCTAGGGAGGGGCTAAATCAATACTGAGGCCAACTGTGATGGTGCACACCTTTAATCCCAGCACTCCCTAGGCTGAGGCAGAAGGATCTCCAGAAATTCAAAACCAATCCTGGACTACATAGCAATATGACTGTCTCAAAAAAAAAAAAAAGCCAGGTGTGGTGGCACATGCCTTTATTCCCAGCATTGGAGATGAAGCAGGAGGGTTGCTGCGAATTCAAGGCCAGCCTGGGTAAATAGTTTAAAGCTAGTCTGAACTACATAGGGAGTCCCCATCTCTAAATTAATTAACTAATTAAAAAATAGGCCAGGGATACAGCTCAGTGGCATAAAAAATAAAGTCAATAATGAAGAGTCAGACTAATAATGATGGAAGCAATCCTCAAGACCCTTGCCTGGAAATTTTGAGGGCCACAGGCTGGAACATCAGCTATCTTAGGTTTTAATATACACTATTGTTACCTAGCTATGTACTACAACCTACCTACTACTGCTTGTAAAATGGTTATGATCTGAAGCCAGTCTGGCTAAAGTCTGAGCGTTTTCTCACAATGATAACATCCACTCTTGGATTTTGAGGATTAAATAATCTTTCTTGCATTGGGGTAGTGCAGCCTTTAATTCCAGGGAGGCTGAGGCAGAAAGATCTCAAGCTTCAAATCAGCCTGAGCAATTTAGGAAGACACTGTCTCAAAAACTGAAAAATAAAAAAAGGTTTGGGATGTAACTCAGGGCTCCCAGAGTTCTATCTGCTACCACACGCGCAAGCACGCGCACACATAGTTAATTTCCTGTATAAGTACTTTCAACAGTACTAACCTAGTTAGCAAAGGATCCCTCTCAAATTCTCAGGGGAACTGGTCACTCCATGCACATGACCTAGGCAATCTCAAGCTTTACCATCTCCTACTCCTGTTTGTGGTACTAGAGATTGAATCCAGGACCTGCCAACGAGCGATGCCCCCAACCCCTAGCCTTTACGAGACAGGGTCTCCTATGTGGTCCAGGTTGGCCTCCAATTCACAGTGATCTTCCTGCCTCAATCTCCTGAGTGCTGGGATTACAGGCATGTGCCACACCTGTCCCTTTTCATTATAAACAGTCTAAATTGCCCAGGCTGACCTCAAACTTGCCACATCCCAGCCTTAGCCTCCAGAATAGCTGGGACCACAGGTTTACACTAATGCACCTAGCCTGGACCCTGTTATTCTTCTTACTATACGGAGGGCTAAACTCAAGGGAAGTCTAGAATTGGCACCTAGACCCTACTCCAAAGTCCACTTTTCCTGCCATCACAGATAGCACCTTCACGTGTTTTTCTTTTTTTATTGTTTGTTTTGAGACAGTCTCACTCTGTAGTCCAGGCTGGCCTCATACTCATGTCAATCCTCCTGCCTCAGCCTCCTGAGTGCTGGAATTATAGGTGTGCACCACCACAGCTGGTTTGCACCTTAAAATGTGTTGACACCCCAGGATTTGGTACGAGGTGAGGGTGCCAATACAAGGCTACACAGTTCAAGGCCAGTCTGAACTAGAAATTAAGACCTTGTCTCAAAAGAAAAAAAAAGAATCAAAACTTTCAACCAGGTGTAGTACACACCTACCTCTGGGAGGCTGAGTCAGGAGAATTGCAAATTTCAGAGATGGCTTGAGTAGAATTTTTAAATCCTGAAGCCTACAAAAACAGATTAATGTGAGTATAGGCATGGGTTTCAGAGTGGGATGGATTTGAGATTCCAATCCTGTCAGTCATGAGACCTTCAACAAGTTACTGAACCTCTCCAAACTTCATTTCTTATCAAAAGCCAAGCATGCTGGTACACATCTGTGACTCCAGCCCTCTCAGAGGCTGAGGCAGGAGGATCAAAAATTCCAGTCCAGTTGGGGCAATTTACCAAGACTTGTAAAAAAAAATGGGCTAGGGATGTAGCTCACTGGAAAGGTCCCCAGTTCAACCCCCAGTATTACAAAAAAAGTGGAGAGTATACATATCTCCAAAAATTGTGAAATCTAAGATACCTGTAAAAGTTACTCTTTCCTCATTCACAGGAAACTTATTTAGTGGTAGCCACTGCCCAGAGGCTAGAGCCACAGTAATCGTTGGGTAAAGGCTGGCTGTGATTATCTAGCAGGACGATGTTCCCACACTGCATCCACAGGGCTCCAGGCTTTAGAGGCAGGAGCTGTTCTCATACCAGGCCCACCAGGAAGGAGCACAGCAGACCATGAGTGATTACATTCCACGCAAGAAGCCAGTCCTCCTTGCCACTGCTAGGTCAGGCTTTCCTTTCAGTTTCTACAAGGACAGTCCCCAAGTAGACGTTGGTACAGCAAACCTCTCAAATAGCAGCCTCCCCAGACGGGCAGGGCATAGGTCACAGCAGGTAAAAATGTCCCACCCCCACCCAGCATGTTGGTACACACTTGGAGGCTGAGGCCTAAGGATCACCGCAAGTTCAAGGCCAGGCACACAGCATCAGGGCAGCCTGAACACAAGAACCAGAAACGGAGCGAGGGGGATATACTTCAGTACTCTTGGTTCAGTTCCCAGTACTGCCCAAATTAATTTTAAAAAACCTATGGTTGTACATGCCTATATATCCAGAGTGCTGAGGCCAAGGCAGCAAATTCAACTCCAGTTTGAGCAATTCACTGACTTAAGCAGTAATTTGTCTCAAAATTTTAAAATACACCAGACATGGTGGTACATGCCTACGTCAAACCTCTGGGAGGCTGAGGCAGGAGTGTTGCAAGTTCAAGCCCAGCCTGGAAAATTTAGTGATTTAGCAACACTCTGAGGAAAAAAGGAACATCAACAACAAAACAAAACAAGTCAAAATGATCAAAGAAACAGATGGGGATGTACCTAAGTAAGAAGGTCCTAGGTATGACCCCAGCACCTCAACACAAACATTTGTATATGCACATCTCCTAGAATAAAAATCCATTATAAACACATCAGCCTCTCAAGGGTTCCGAGAAAACAAAAACAGATGATTAAGAAGTAAGAGAAGCCAGGCATGTGGGCTCATGCCTTATATATAATCCCAGTGACCTGGGAGACTGAGACTGGAGGACTCAAATTCAGGCACAACCTAGGTGACTTAAGGGAGAGATGGGAAAAAAAGCAATAACCTGTCTCAAATGTTTAAAAGGGTTAGGTTGGGTGTGGTGGCGCATACCTGTAATCCCAGCACTCAGGAGGCTGAGGCAGGAGGATTACCATGGGTTTGAGGCCAACCTGGCTACATTTATGTTCAAAGCTAGCCAGTACTACATCATAAGATTCTGTCTCAAAAAGAGAAAAACGGGACGGGGCTGGGATAGAGGTCCTGGGTTCAATCTCCAGTAATATTCACACACACATGCACACACAGAGGAAGAAGAGAAAGGAGCTTAGGGACCCCCAGCTGAAGCTCAGAGATGGTGCAAACAGCTGCCTCTCCCTCACTCCTCACCCCAATCCAGCCCCAGGCCAGGCGCCAAGGAAGACAGAGAGACACCTTGGGGATAAAGGTCTTTAATGAACAAAGTTATCCCAGTTACAAAAAAAAAAAACAACAGAAAGTAACCACAACCCCAAAGGTCTGGAGTATCCAGCCCTAGTGGCTACTTAGAGGTCATAGTTGGGATTCTTCCGAAGGATAACAAAACCTTCCAAAATGGGGGTGACCGGAAGAAACTCCTCCGTGGCCAATTCCGCCCGTTCCCCATGGGCCAACAATACCGGGGTTGTGTGTGTCTGGAAGCCTGTGATAGTCTTGGGCTTGCCAGCCTGCCCTACCACGTCCACCGCCTGCAGGATGAGAAAACCATAATGAGGGGGCTCCAGAGGAGACAGCAGCACCGCCTCACCACCCCTCCTGGTTCTGAAGGAGAAGATGCATGCACATTCTCCAGCTTCCCAGCACAGCCCTCACCTGGCCCACGCGGACAGACACTGGCAAGGGCCGCAGCTCCTCGTCGAAGGTAACCAGCATTCGGGGCTGCATGGCAGCAACCAGCCCATACAGTACATAGTGCGACTTGCCTAGAATGACTGAGGGAAGCACACAGGTCCGACAGTTACAGACAACAGCCTGGAAGGTCTGGCCGGAACCGAGGCACTGGCCACAGCCCTGCCCTTTAACCCACCCTCTGCTGAATTCCTGCCCCTCATACACCTACTTAGCCTACCATGCCCTAACTCTCTTTGCCAGCAAGCCCTTGGACTTGAGGATCACTTTCCCAGTCACTTAGGAGCAGAAGCGAGGTTGATCATCCCCAAACCCCTCTGGATCCTATCAGAAGTACAGGAGACCAAAGTCTCATGCTGCACACAGGCCCAAAAACCTAGAATGACACAGAAGCACTAAGCTGGTGTCTTGATTCTAAATTACCCAGGGGGTCCCGTGCCGTCTTGGGGCACGGCTTGCTCCTGACAGGCACTCACTGTTTCGGACATCCAGGAAGGACACAAGCACGGTAAGCAGCCCAGCCACGGCCACCTGACTCATGAGCTGCCGGTCACTGTGGTAGGGGCAGAGGGTAAGCGTGCCCTTCCCTAAATGTGTGAGGCCCTGTGAGAACAGACGGAGCGGCTGCAGAAGGCAGAGATGGTACCACCTATCCCAGCCAAGCAGAAATCCCACCATTTATTAGAATCTCCTCTCCCAGGACAAGAACCAGTGTCCTGCTTGGCCATCACACACACTGCTCGGTGCGCCCTGAGGAGAGCGTTTTCATCCCATACCTGGGCCAAGCGCACCATGAAGAGGTTGTTGGGGTCCTTGGCATGATACTGGGCTAACTGGCGCAGCATTGCTGCCAGGCGGGCATTATTGGTCCCTAGAAACAAACATTGCAGAGGCTTGGAGAAAAGCCTTTGCATCTCCCCCCGACCTGCTTACACCTTCCTCTGCCTGGCACTCACCACTGCCCACCATGCCCATGGCGAAGATGGAATTGTAGGAAACCTCGGGATCAGCGTCATGAGAGAATTTGCTCAGAGTATCCAGGATGTTGAGCCGAGGGTTTGAGACGGAGATTAAGGCCAGTGCCAAAGGCACAGCCCGCCTGAGTGTAGGCTCCCCGTACCGCAGCTGTTGGAAGAGAAAGCACGGGTGGGTAAGGGGAAAGCAGTAAACACATGCTCGACCACAGGCATGGGCTGAGGTATGGAAAGGAGCCTCGAAGTCTGCACAGAACACAGCACAAGCCCACTTTTCCACCAAGAGGAAACACCAGCACAGTCTACTCTGGGGAACCCCAGGCCATCAAAATCAATGTCCCCAGGGCTGGGAGTGTAGTTCAGTGGTCAAGTGCTTGTGTAGCATGCAAAGCCCCTGGGTTCAGCCCCCAGCACCATCCCCACCCCTCAGAAAAAGACATTCCACTCTCCTCTGCCAAACTCACCAAGTGGCCAAAGGTTCGCAGGGCCATCTCCGCACCAATCTCCTCCCCCATAGCAATCAGGGCGATCCCCAGAACAGCCACGCCCTGTAATGGAAGAGGCAGCAGAACTCACTCACCTACACAAACCAAAGTCAGCCTGCCTGACTCCAGACCTCTGAAAACCAGCTACCCTGGGGGACACCCTCACCCCTCACCCCTTACCCACAGAACCACTCTCCTATCCTCCTCTAATGCATAGCAGTGCCTGGGGCAGGAGGGGGTCTCAAACAAAGCCAAACCGAGCCCCCACTGCTCTGCACACTCCTCCCAGCTGCCCCACAACCTGATGTGCTCCCATGTCAGCAGGGGCTTCCTTCTTGTCCTTGTCCTTCTTCTCCTTCTTGTCTTTGTCTTCCTCCTTCTCCTTGGAGTCAAAGTGCTCACTGCAAATGTGCAGCAGCTGCTGAACCTTCAGAACGTTCCCAGAGCCTGCAGCCGGGCAAGGAGGGAGAAGAGTGAGGAGACACCAGGGAACCGGGAGAAGCCTAAGAACCTACGGCAGATCAGAGTGAGAAACAAAGGGAAAACAACCCAGAAAAAAAGAGAGAACCGAGAGCAGTGGAACCACTGGGAAACCCAGGATGGTGACAGAGACAGAGACGCAGACACAGACACAGACCTGCGTAGGCACACACGTCCACTAGCGTGTTAGCAAAGCTGCGGAACGGCTCCGACACAACCTCCAGCGCGGCCAGGATTGCCTCGATGGCTTCGCCCTTCCCTGTGGGACAGATGCCCGGAGTCAGGGCACACGCTCCCATTCAGCTCACCCTGGCGTGCAAGGCTGCCCCCACTGTATCCAGTTCTGCTGGCCCCTGTCCGACTTGAGAGCCACCCTCACCCAGGTGGTTGAGGCCCAGGCCAAGAGGCAGCCATCGGGCATAAGTGTCCTTCAGCTCAGTCTCTGACTTCTCCATGATGGTCTGAAGGATGGTGGAAGTGACATCTCCATTGCAGGAGCCTACTGCAATCATTCCACAGGCAAGAGCTGTCACACCTGCCACCTAGAAACAAGAAAATCAGTATTACCTGTGGCAAGGTTTTTTTCTTTCTTTCTTTCTTTTTTTTGAGACAGGGTCTCACTATGTAGTCCAAGCTAGCCTTGAACTCATTATGTAGCCCAGGCTGGCTTGAAATTTTCAGTGATTCTCCTGCCTCAGCCTCTTGGGATTACAGACATACACCATTACACCAAGCTACACAGAATAACATATTAAAATACTTAATTATCTGTCTTGATTCAAGAGACGATGATTCCTACAGTGCACTGTTAAGCCATCTTCTCTAACCGTGTCATTTTTAGAGTAAGCACTTGCTGATCATAGGTACAAATAGAATCAATCATTCACTGAGACTTACTATATGCCAGCGATTGCACCAAATGCTTTGCATACTCCTTAGCATTTAATCCTCACAATCCAGGCATGGTGGCGCACACCTGGAATCCCAGCACAGCACTAGGGAGGCTGAGGCAGGAGGGCTGCCATGAGTTCAAGGCCAGCCTAAACCATATAGTGACTTCAAGGCCAGTCTGTAACTACAAAGTGAGACCTTATCTCAAAAAACACACACACAAACAAACAACTACTGAATGAAAATCACTGCTACAGTTTAGCCCCTGGAAGTGCCATGTGTTAAAGGTTTGGTCCGCAAGGTGGCACTACTGACAGGTGGTGGCAGCAAAGAAGAGCACCAGGACTTTTAGATCAGAGGAGCACCCAGGGAGGAAGAGCAGAACCTGGGCCCTTTCCTCTCACACTCTTTGCTCCCTAGCTTGCAATGAGGTAAGTGGTCTGGCTTTGTCACGTGTTCTGGCCACCATACGTTGCTCCCCCAAAACAATGGGACTGCCCGATTTCACACCACAACCTCCAAACTCTGTGAGCCAAAATAAACTTTTCCTATTAATATGCTGCTTATCTCAGGCATTTTGTTATAGTGATGGAAAGCTGACTAACATAACCTCCACCACATTAAGTTACTCTACCATCTAGTCCAGGTAGTAAGTAGTTCCTCAAGGAACTCAAGAGCTAAAACTTGGTACCGAAACATCAGCTTCAATGCCCAGCCTCGATGAGGCTGGAAATCCCAGTTTTAGGCGGTTTACTTCCTTGAGATGTCCCCACCACATATTTCTTTTTCACAATTTGTCACAGAGACACTCAGAGCACCTTCCCGACCTACTGTAAACGACTGACAGCTTGTACTCACCTCCATGCTGGACTTGGAGTCTCCCATCACAGGCAACAGCAGTGTGAGAACATCCTCGCGATTGGAGCCAGCATAGGCCAAGCCTAGCCTGCAACAGCCAGAGTAGCCAGAGTCAAGGACAAGACAGGAAAGGAGCAGAAAGAGGACCTACTGGTCATTTGCTCATCACATCAACAAACGGTCACCGAGCACACAATACTTAACAGCAGGGCGGCAATCGTTGTTAACACACAGGTAAAAAGGGCCTGGCTCTTGTTCACCTGAGCTTACAGGCTGAGTCCTACCAGGAGGAGATGCTGGAAGCCTTACCCAAAGATGGACCCGAGCCTCATGGTGTTGCTGTTGTGGAGTACATAGTCCGAGAGCAGCGCCAGGGCAGGATCGCACTCATTCCGCACCCCCGAGTTCACAATACCGCAGGCAAGGAGAGCTCCTGACTGCAAAGAGCAAGCAGGTTCCCTACTCGGGCACTGTGTCTTCTTTGGCACAGAGGATGCAAGGGTCCTTGCTGTGCACCTAACTTCACTGAGGTCAAGAAGGCAGGCACCTCGTTGGGGACGGGGAGGAACTGCCATACACCAGAACACAGGGATCCCCTACCAGCAGGTGCAGCCAGACCCACCTTGATGTAGTCCTCTGAAGAATACAGGTACTTGTCAATCTGAGTGAGGCCACCATCCACATCCCACAGCAGAATCATGCCCAGGGACGCAGCTGCACTCAACATGCCTACATCAAGCAAGAACCCATGAGCCTTGAAAGGGCCGTCCGCTAAGCAAATGCCTACACCCACCCCAGCCCCAGGAAAGCCACTGTGCATCTTTCTTCAGGCAACACACAACTCGAGGACGACAGAAAGTTAAAGGAGTAAGGAGATTGTACCATGGTCCTTGTTCTTGTAAAGCCATTTGTTGCCATCATCAGTAAGCAATTTGTCCTGGCCAAAGGCTGCGTTTACAAAGCCGTTCACAAAAGAAGAAGCCAGGTTCATGCGAGCAGAGTCCACCTGAGAGCCACTGCCACCAAACCCTGTATAGATGAAGGAGAGGACAGGATGAGGATAGGACAAGAAAACAACACAGTGTATGGCCTGTCTCTCATTTGGAGGTGTCCCTTTAGGACCCTCTATCTACGCCCCAGTGGCCTAGAGGAAAGGTTTGGAGAATGCTGAGCTCTTCAGGGTAAGTGGGTGGGCTTGGCCACCACTCCCAGTACAAGAGGAGCATTAACAATCCATCTATCCCCACACACCGTGATGACTACTCACTGTTATTCTCCAGGTGGGTTTTGTAGATGTCATCAGGCACCTTGGGCTCCATGATGTCCAGCTGAAAAGAAGCCAGAGGGTCACTACTGCAGGCCTAGCCCTCCCCCAGCAGATCCTCTCTTATCTTACTGCATAGCAAATCTCACTAGGGAGCATCTAGTTGGAGGTATGGTCAGGCAGGTAAAGTTTAAAATTTCAATCAAGGGCCAGGGATGTAGCTAAGGGGCACAGTGCCTGCCTGGCAGGCATGAGACCCTAAGTTTGATTCCAGATATCAAAAAATAAATAAAATAAAATTACAATCAAAAAGCCTTGACAGAAAGAGGAAAAGATTTTCACCTCACGAGCCAGGGCCAAGAAATTGCTGTTGAGCTGTACATTGGACATGATCTCCGTCAGGTCCTCATACTCCTCTACATCTTCACTCAGCTCAAGGAACACCCCATGACGGCCTAGCATGAAGGCCATCTGCTTCTGTACCACCCTGTGAGAGAAAGCCATCACATCAGTTCAGTTCACTAAGGGCGACAGAAAGCCCCCCAGAAGAGCCGGAAGTCCCAGCTCTTCATGAAAAAGCTCCATGCATGGCTTATCTCTTCCTTTGCCAACTTTCTCCCCACATACACATCCTTGCAGGAGGTGAAGATGTCTTCTACCAGCTCCATGTCATTGAGCATCAGTGCCAATCTTAGAGCTTCGGGGAAGCGACTGAACTTCCGGAACACACCCAAGGCACAACGCAGCAGGGCAGAGTTCTCAGGCTCCGGCACATAATTTACACAGCTACAAAGGTAAAAGTAAATAGAGAATTTGCAAAGACATTTAGTCGGCCCATTTAATTCACTTACCCAAAGTAAAGACTGAATGCCTACTGTATTCCAGACACTACCCTAGATGCTGGGACTGCTAAGGCAACACAAAAACCTGTGCTGAAGAAATTAATGGATATGAACAAATTAACTACAGCCTAACATGACCTTTGAAGCACATGCCCTGGGAGAACAGAGGCACAGCTGAGAAAGAAGTGCGGGGAGGGCTGCTCTGATACCCGTATCAACCATGCTCGCTCACCTGGTCAGATACAGGCAGACCTTTGCATACGCGTTCTCATCAATGTCCTTCTCCAGCATATCCACCTGCTCGATTTCCATGAGCAGGTCACATGCCTCATGCTCTGCATTGTGGGCCATGTTGTAGGGGACGATCTCCTTCACAAGAGTAAGCAATGGCTCACGTTGTACTTTCTCTGCATCATCCAGCTCTTGCCACTCCTTAGCCACTTCTCCTGCCAGATGCCTACACACAGGCACAGACCATTACTGATGCATGGTGGTGGGGAAAGCAGATCCTTGTGGGTCAAGGAACTCAGTCCCTGGGATACATAATACATGATACTCTAGTATAGAGAGTACTCCAGCATTGAACTCAGAACTCTGCCTCAGAGAAGTCAAGTTCTTACCTGACATACTCATGACCCCATGATGCCAATTCTTCCTGGGAGCCCACCAACCGGTACTTGAGGCATTCACGCTCCCCGCTCATGGTCATAGCCAAAACAGAGATGATGTCAGCAGCAAAACGCTACAAAGAAAGGAGTCCTTGGGAGTCAAACCCAACAGTCCAGAGTAAAGGGAGTATGAAGAGATTTAGAGCACTGTCACTATCACCCAAATTATGAACTATATACCAGTCTCCATACTAAAAATTTTATCTAAGCTAAGCCTCTAAATAACCCTGAGATTGATCACTATCTCTTTTAAACATAGCTCAAAATGATAAAAATGATAAGCAAGGGGGGAGAACAACAAAGGAGTCGTCTCTGGATGTTATTTATTTTTTAGGTACTGGTAATAGAAGCCAGGGCCTTCACAGTGAGCTATCTCCCAGCTCTTTTTTCCCTCTGAGGTAGCATCTGGGTTGCCCATTCTAGATGAGTTTCTGGGTTTGAACTTGTGATCCTCCTGTATCACTGAGTGCTAGGATTACAGGTATGTGCTACCCTGTCTGCCCTAATTTATTCTAAGACATGGTCTCTTACCACACTGTATTTACCACACTAGCCCCAAATTCCTGGACTCAAGAGGTGCTCCTACCTTAGCCTCCTGAGTAGCTAGGACCACAGGTACATAACCATCCCTGGGTTTGAATTTTGATTGCAATAATAAGCTATTAAGTTTCAAGCAAAAAAGACCTAGAAAGATCACTATGGCTACTTACTATATGAAAAATAGACTAAGTAAAAAGAACAAAAACTAGGTCAGTTAGGAGGCTGATCATTAAATTCAGTGAGAATTAAAGATTTCTAGATTAGGATTGTATCAAGAGACAGAGAAGTAATTGAACTGGAGGTAATTTAATTTTTTTTTTTTTAAGTTTTGCAAATACATGAGACAGAAGAGAAAAACCACTAGAAATAGATCGTAGGATAACCCAAGATCCAAAATAAAACACAGAACTATCATTTCAGGGTTGACTCTCCTTTTAGCACTTCTGTTGGGTTTTATTATTTTTATTTTTTTACTTGTAATGAATTCTGTTCAACCACACTAGATATTAGATTTATTAAGTTTCTAGCAAGCCCCATGGTCTAGATGAAAAGGAATTTTTCAAGTAGATCCTCAATCAGCTTCTGAAACAGTGTTACCTTATTCTCCCCAGGAGCCATGTTCTCATAGATTTCCTTCAGTTTGCCATAGTGTGGACGTAGAAATTTGAGAGGCTTGGGTACTGAAGTCATAGAAGTTGTAGAAGAACGAATCTGTCTTCGAAGTTCCTCCAGGGCTGGTCGGTACAGGGATGTGTCCTTTTCCTGATCAGGAGATGTTAGGGCTCAGACAAAAGGAGTCACACTCCTCCAACTCACAACACAGAAACACTTCAACAGCATTTCTGCTAGGGACAGAACTGTCTCATTCACCTGTCATTCCCCAACACCCTGCACATGGCCTGACACAAAAACAAGTAGCCCACTTCAAACGGCCTTTACATCTTCTTCATAACCCTGACCCTAAAATACGGTCCAGCTCACTTACAGCTGTTGCCTCACAACAAAAGGAAACGAACAAGAGACAAAGATCCGCATATGCACCGCTTCACATTAACCTATGACTCACCCCCAGTCGTTCTACGAGCATCTCCAGTTCATCTTGAAGCTGTTTGTCCTCCTCGGACTGGAGGGTTGGAGGAAGAAGCTCGTCAAGAGAAGGATCCCACTCACAGCCTCCTCCCATTCACCCCGTGGCAGGTGGAGAGGACGCCAGCCTCCTAGCAGGGGCCAGGTGGACAAGAAGAAGGGGCGGGAATGGGAAGCCCTGCGGGAAAGGCAGTTTCTGAGCCAGGCTCCGCTGGATGCCGTCCTCGGAAAGGAGAATAACTAGGACTCCGATCTCATCTCAAAAGGCGGTAGCGAGGATTGTTGGGGACAGCGAAGGTGGCAGCATGGGAACAGAGAAAGGCAGGCAGAGAGACACAGTGCTAGAAGCCCCGGGGGTCTCCCCATCTCCCTCTCCCTAAAGCTGCGGGGCCGTTGGGAGTCGGGCCCGAGGCCTGCGGGAACGCGGTGACTCAGCCCCGCGGCCTCCTCCGCCGGCTCCCGGGATCGCGCCTCACCAGCTCCTGCTCTTTGTCCTTGTCTCCCGCATCCCGCCGCTCCTTGCCACTCGACTTGTCGTCCGTGCTGCTGGGGGTTGTCCCTGATGGGTGCTGAGACTGCACCGGTGCCTTGTCCCGGCCACCCTCCTCCATCTCCGCCACCGCCGCCGACCGCTGCGCGCGTACCCACTCGCACCGCCCCTTCTTCCCAAAGGGCCTCGCGCGAGCCGCAGGAGGCGCTCCGCCCACTACCGGAAGCGTTGGGAGTCCCGCCCTTAGACCACGCCCCCGAGTGCCTTCCGAGAACTACGATTCCCAGCCTCCTGTGCGCCACAAGATCCGATTGGCGGGTCGCCACCTGGACGTGCGGCGTGATGGTCGGCTGCGAGCAGGCTACTACTCAGTAGGTTTCCTACCCCAGTATGAATAGAACTGGCAGGGGCCTGGGGATTTAATTCAGTGGGATAAGCGTCTGCCTGGCCAGCATGAGGTCGTGAGTTCGATCCCCCGGTACCGAAAAAAAAAAAAAAAGAACAGTGGCACCCCAGTTGGCTGAGTGTGGTGGGAGAAATGGGATTTTTTTTTTTTTAAGACCCTTCTCGCTGGCCTTGAACTCACTACATAGCCCATGCTGGCTTTCTTATTCATAGCGATCGTCTTGCCTTAGCCTCCTGGGTGTTGGGATTACAAGCGTGCGCCAACACTCTGGGCTGACAGACAAGATTCTTCAAATCCAGAACGCTTGGATGGGGACTATGTGAAGCCTGTGTGATCTGTTTTGCACTTTTCCCTCTAGCTGAAGAGTACCCTGTTACTACAGGGTAAGGGTGTTACTACTCCCTTAATTCTTTCTAAGAGCCATGGGGAGTAGAAGTGGATAAATTAAGTGCCATGTCCACTGCCAAACTCTGAAGCTAAAGACATTGTGCCAAGCCCCTTGCCCTGGACCTTTGGCCTTTTTTTCCATTATGATTTAGAAGGGGTGGGATTGAAAGGCTTTATGTCAGGGCTACATGGCGAGTGGGGTTTGAACCCAGCGCCTGTTGTGTGCCTTAGAATCGAGATTTGAACCTCAGATTGTTGGCCTTCCATGCCTTTAACTGTTTCAGGCAAACCCTCAAGGTGTCTTCTTCAGTTTGGGCTGCGGGGGGGGGGGGGGGGTGTCTAGAAGGTGAGAAGAAAGGAAGTAATTATTGTTCCCTTTTCCTGGTGGGAACACTCACCATTTCACCTGAAGTCATGAGTTCTGCAACATTAAAGAATGCCCAAAGTGTTTTTTTTTTTCTCTTTAAACTAGCACAGCATACTTAGCACTGAATGTTGGCTAAATGTTCTTATGAATGTAGATGTAAAGTTTGAAGCCCATTCTTAAAAACTTTTCCATTCAATGCTTGGACTTTAGCCACAACCCTGAATTTCTCTTGGCAATGACTGGCCCAGCCCAGGTCTGTGGATGGAAGTTGGACAGTTCATAGGCATTCTGCTTATTCCATTTCTATCTTCAGAATGCTTTCTCTAGCCATCTATAGAGATTCCTCCTGAATCTGATTTCCATCAGATCCCAGATTTTATGGTATACACCAGTCACATCCCAATCAGCACCTTGGAAGCTGCTGGTGGTGGTGGTGCACTCCTGTAATCCCATCACTCAGGAGGCTGAGGCAGGAGGATCACTGCAAGTATGAGTCCAATTTGAACTAGAAAGTGACACCCTGTCTCAAAAAACATGAGAAAAAAAAAAAAGCACCTTGGAGATGAGGTGGATATCGCTATCGCGGCACAAAGCACAGCCCATTAACTAGCTGGTGACTCCAGGTGATGAAGAGTTGTCCTGTTTTTAACATGGTGCTTGGTTTTAAATTTTCCAAAATAAAAAGTGGGGAGGGTAGGAGAATGCAAACTTTAAAGACAGACAGATCTGGTGTTTGAAATCAAATTCTGTCATTTACCAGCTGTGACACCTATGTAAGCTCTCTAACCTCTCTCAGCCTGGTTTCTGCCACTGTAAAATGTGAGTAGTAAACTATGCCTCTGGTAAGTTATTTTGAAAACAAAATGGCACAATGTATAGAGTGCCCTCACTAGATGCCCTGCAATTAGAAAGGGGGAAGTTGTGGTCTTATTGGCCAAATACTTTGTATCTACCAGGCTGAAAACACCTGAGCATAACCCTTCTCCCAGCCTCCAGGCACTCCCAAGCCTCTTGTCAAATCCAAATGAATAGCAGTTATTTTCAAGGATCCTTGATAATTTCAGTGTCCTGCTTCAAACTTCATTTCAGTCAGACTACTGTCCCAGGAATATGCCTTCCTACCATTTTGCCAAACTCCCAATTTCGTGGTCAAACTGTTCTCCAATCAGGTGCCAATCCATTACCTGCCCTTTCTTCTGTCCTTCCTTCAAACTGTAACCACAAACCTGCTGTGCTGCTCTCTTGATGTGAGATATAGAACAGTGCATCTCCACCCCCTACTTTGGTACTTTTTTTTTTTAATTTGGTACCAGGGATCAAACTCACGACCTCACACTTGACTGACAAGCACCTGCTCTGCTGAGCTAAACCCCCAGCCCCTAGAACCATCTGAGGCCCTTCCGAGGCCCATTCAACTCCAAGCCATCACTTATGTACTTGCACGTCCACCTGGCTGCACACAGCACTGCGCAACTGCCACTGGCTTGCTGCTCTGTTTGCATGGTAGTCTTCAAACAGCCAGATTGCTGTGTGGCCATCACTGTTAACCCTCAGAATGGATGGCAAATCTTACGAGTCCCTCTCTTTATACCTACTGTTACCACTGTTGTTCTCCAAACTCTCATCCCCCAGGACATCCTCTTCATCTACCCATCTGATCATCTTTGTGTTTCTAAACATTGCCTGGCCCTTCATGCTGATTAGTCTTTCCACATTGCTATTCCTTTTGCATGGTGTACTCTTTACTGCTTTCAGATGTAATTCCTCCCAACCCCTCAACTCCAGCTCAGTGTCACCTATCTCAGATCCTTACGCTACCTACCGTTCAGGTAGTTCGTTTCTTCCCTGCATACTGTACTTCTCCCTCTCTGTACTCTGAGCTCCTGAAGGACAAGGAAGTCTTTCTGCCTCTAGTACCCAGCCTAATACCTGGCTTGTGGTAGGCCTTCATAAAGATTTAGCAGATGAATGAATGAATGAATGAATGAATGAGCGAATGAATGAATAGCTTTGTATTCCTCTTCAGTCATCTTCTTGTTCAACAGTGACTCTTAGGGGGCTTTCTGTGGTGCTCAGGGCTGGGAATTGGAAAATCCCAATTGGAATCAGGATTCTCCATTTGTGATCTATGATAGCCCATTGGAAACTGCCTTTATGAGGGACTCTTCCAACCTGGCCTAAAGGTAAAAAAACCGTGTTTCTTGGCACGTTGCTTCTTTGAGAGGGGAATCAGACCTCCCAGCGGGATAGCACAGGAGACAACCCAGCACTTTTGCAACAACTGCTGCCATGTGTTTGTGTAGAAACAAAGGGGGCTGGGGATTTAGCTCAGCTGCGTAAGCAGGTCCTTTACTTCTCATCACAGAGGCATCTGGTCTCCACAGCCAGATGGGCTATGAGGTAGAGGTGACATCCCTCACGACGTTCCCCTCTCCTTGCCTCTGGAACCAGGCACCTGCAGAGTTCTCAGCAAACAGCTGCCTGACCTTGCTTCAGCTCAGCGTGTGTCCAGGCTTCCTGCAGCTACCTGGTTGTCACCATTCCCTGCCCAGGAAAGCACGGAAGTGCATTTCCTGTCAGTGATGGTCCCACTTGGAAATACGATAAATGTGGCCAGAAGACCAAAGCCTGAGTTAGATCTAAACTCTGTCATCACAATGTCAAGGATGAGCTAGCTGGTGGTGATTAAGAGGACCCGAGTTGCAAACCTAAATGCAATTTGACTTGTCTGACACAGAGCATTGTGTTTCTTAGTTTCCCCACTCAAAAAATAGAGACAATGGTAAAATCGCCTTATAAACTGCTGTGGGGATTTAATGAGAGAGTATCTTTAAAGTGCGTAACAGAGGTTTACACAATAAATAAATAAATAAATAAATAACAAACCAGGACTGAATAAATGAAAGCTATTATTTTTGGTGTCAGAAATCAAACTCAGGACCTTGTGCTTGCCAGGCAGGTACTTATGCCACTGAGCTATATTCTTGGACCCCTGAGCTGTATCCCCAGCCCTCTGAGCTATATCCCTGACCCCTGGTAATTAATATTATTACTTGACACTTTGGCCTTTTTGTAAATGTGAAGTTTTAAGACCATACTGATCAGCTGGCCAGGATCCTAAGCTGCCCTCTGAAATCAGGCATCAGGAAGGGTGAACCACTATCCTGCCAACACTGTCTTCAATCATTAACTGTCTGACATTCTAAATCTCATCCACTGTCCCATACCCAAACTCCACAAATCATTTTGATATCTCTGGATTCTGGAATTTGCTACTCCCATGAATTCATATTAAAAAAGGGGGGGGGTCTCATTATGCAGCTCAGGCTGATCCTAAACTCATTATGTAGCCCAGGTTGGCCTCAAACTCACAGTGATCCTTCTGCCTCAGCCTCCCAAGTGCTGGGATTACAGGTATGCACCACCACATATGGCTACATTGTTCCTTTTGAGTGCAGCTATTTCTTTCACTTGGTGAGCCACCAGGGCTTCCATGTAACATGCCATGGTCCCATTTACAGCTCTTTGTGGGGACAGCTGACAGCTGAGCAGGACACAGACTGGAACACATTACGGATATCAACAAAAGGCCAAGGACTCAGCAGCAATCACAGTCAAATTCTGACTTGTCCCCTTTTGAACAAGACAAACACGCCTGCTTGCAACTTGGGGAACATCTGAGTTTTAGTGAGAAGATTGGACACTGCCATTTTGCTGCTTATGGCTTAGATCAAGAATGTCCCTCAAAAAAAAAAAGAAAGAAAGAAAAAAGAAAAAATGTCCCTCAAAAACCTCATACTAAGCTGGGTGTGGTAGTGCATGCCTGTAAATACCAGCACTCAGGAGGCTGAGGCAGGAGGATCGTGGCAAGTTCGAGACCAGGCTAGGCTATAAAGTGAGCTCAAGGCAGCCTGGACTGCAGAGCAAGACCCTGTCTCAAAAAAAAAAAAAAAAAAAAAAAGCCACATGCACTGGTAGGCAGGGCTTTTGGAAGGAGCTTGAACCACAGTACAGCTGGCTCACTTGTTAGGAGGTAGGGTCTGGCTGGAAGAGGTGACTCACTCTGGGCCTGGCCCAGGTTCTCTCTCTCGGTTTCTTGGCTGCATCAGGCCGTGATATAAGCAACTCTTCCTCCTCGGTGCTTCTCTGTCACACTACTGCTGCCTCGGGGCCAACCGACTGCAGACTGTAACTGTGAACCACAATATACTTCTGTTCATTTCATCTGTAAGTTTATTTTTATCCCGACAAGGAAGTAACTAAGATAGTGCCCATCTTACAGATGAAGAAACTGAATGTCGATAGGGAACAGGGTCAAGCTCCACAATTAATCAGAACCTCAGTTCCAATCCAGACCTGCTTGACAGCAATGATGTGATTAGGATTGGATCTGTTTGATGAAGACTAGAGTGCTGTGATTGTCAGTCGGGATACGTCAGCTTCACTGGACTAAGAGATGCCTAGCAGGTTCTAGTTGTATCTGGATGGGCCATAGAGGCTCAATCTCTATGAGCCTCTATGGCCCCCTGCCCCCCTTCCTTTCTGATGTGGTTCTCCTGGTCTGCTTCCCAGCTGACATGAACTAAGCATCTCGATCTGCCACACCCTCTACCATGACGTCTCTGCCTTGGAGCCAACCCACCATGGACTGCATCCTCTGAAACCATAAGCCAAATTAAGCTTCTCCTCCTTTAAGTTGTGGGTGTCAAACATCCGTCTCGGCAGTGGAAAAGCTGATGAATACAGCTGCTATGACAATCAGGTGAGTTCATGAAGACAAAAATGAAACAGAAGAACAGTCACCGAAGAAGGGAAGACATCATCTTATTCATCTTTGTATCCCTAGTGCCTGACACATATTGGTGACCAATATCATTTTTAAAAAATTATGAATATATGAGTTAACAAACAGGTAAATGAATAAGGAAATGAGCCACACAGCATAGGTGCCAAGAAGACAAGAGGTACTGGACAAATGGGTCTTTTTTCCGCGTCACTCTGAAGGATGGAGGGCCTACCTGCAGTCTGCCTGGCAGTTTTGGGGCCTGTTATTGATAATTGTGTGGGTGGAATCCCTGGCTTTCAGGAGCTCTGCGCCTTGGAGGCTATGAGGAACTGCTTGCCTTTTCAGCCACAAATAGAGGCTGGGGCTCCTGTGGTTAGGGCTTCCCTCCCCAGCAGGGTAAGGGCCACCCATCCTCCTAACTGCCCGGACCCAGCTGTTACCCAGACTCAGTGGCAGAGTAGCTGCATTTCAGTCCTCCACCCCGCCTCACTCTCTCCGTCTTTCTGGGGTTCCAATCTCAGTCCCCGTCTCTGGAGAGTGAGTGAATGAGTGTCTAGACAAATGCCTGGCACAGGATGGTTGCTTAATAAATATTCTTGAAGTGGAAGAATGAATAAATGAAAACAGGACTGAAGGAAGAGGCAGGCTGACTGATGCAGGTCTATTTATTGGCATAGGGTCCTACATGGCCAAGATCACACCCTCCCCACCCTCTTCCCTGCAAAAATAAACTCTGTCCTTCCCTCTCCTTGCTCTATCTGCTTGGTCCAAGGAGACTCAGTCACCCCTGAGACCCATGCCCTGAAAGATAGGGACCAGCATCCCCTACACATACCTGCTTTCCCTCTCGGCCCAGGGACAGGGCCAGCAGGAAAGCTGGAAGGCCCTCTGGCTTCCACTGACTGCCAAGCAGAGTGGGTCCATCAGTGAGGGTGGGCAGCAGCGTGTGGCAGCAGCACAGGGGGCACGGTGCTAATGAGAGCCGAGCCCACTCCCAAGCAGGCATCCAGTCTGGGAGGAGGCGGGAGGCACAGCAGGCTCCGCGGCCTTAAGCTTACTACATTGGGACCACAAGAGGTGGACTCCTTCCTGTGGGAACTGGCCCCCCACCCAGACCTTCTCCAGGCTGGGCGACATGGAAGGATGTCACAGTGAATGGCGGGGGCTCTGCAGGAGGCAGGGGCACCCCCAAAGCAGAGGCACAATGTGGCAGTGGAGGGGTGAGTGGACTCACGTCACCTGCAGTATGGAGGTGCTGGACCCAGCCCAGCTCAAGTTTGCTTTCTCCTAACCCAAGGGCCCAGGCCCTGGTGACAGCTGACCATACCCCCTGTACCCCCGAAGTCTACCACACCTCACACAGCTGCCCTGAGTTCATGGGGGAGCCGACGGGGCAGCCGAAGTGCCGCAGGAAGTCTTGGGAGTTGGAGAGCGTGCCCAGCACGCGGAAGCGGGCAGGGCTGTGGGGGTCGGTCACCAGCCCCTCGTGAGAGCTCTCTGGTGTGCGGACCGAGCACCACACCTGTGGGCCAGGACAGACGTGGGGACGCAGGGTGTCGAGTGTGGAGCACTCAGCTCCAAGGGATCGTAGGACCCCTCTGCCCCCAAGTTCAACACAGGCAGCAAAAGCAAGGCGTTTCTTGGCTGCCTGCTGTGAGGCAAAATACTTGGGGGACATCCTGCCTGAGTCCCTGCCCTGCCACTTACTTCACTCCTGGCTGTGCCAAACAGGCCACGCTTTATGTCCTCCTCCAGCTCCACCCCGCAGCAATCAGGAGAGGGTCAGATCTTTCTCCCCAAGCAGGACAGCCCTGCCCCTTGAGATCAGCAAAATCCTCCCGAAAACCTCTCCTGCCTTGGCCTGCTTTTGAGGGTTCTCGGCCTTTGCATCCCATTCCCATACCCCAATTTTGGCCCCATTTCCTGGCCCCTTCACTGAATGCCATCCTGTAGGGAGTGCAGAGAAGGGCATCGCTGTGGCAAATACCTGGGCAAATCCCACGAAGAAGAGCTGGTGGTTGGTGAGCCCCACGGCTGGCAGCTGCTGCTCCTCCCCATGCTTCCTCAGCCATGCTGTGTAAGCCTGGGAGAAGAGGGGCGACAAGTGCCCAGGACCCGCCCTCTCCCCCAGCCCTTGGCCCCCGGCTGCCGGGACACTCACGTTGTAGGCAGCCTTCAGCCCTCCGTTGTCGGCAATGTTCTCCCCCAGGGTCTGGAGGCCGTTGAGCCTCTCCCCGTTGACCTGGTACCGGCTGTACTGCTCCTCCATGCAGGCCGTGTGGTTCCGGAAGGCGGCCAGTGACTCGTTCTGCCACCAGGGTCTCAAGTTCCCTTCCTTGTCATACTCACGCCCTAAGGAAAACTCATCTTTGCACCCCATGAGACCACAGCTCACACCCCTGAGAGGCAGGAGTGTCCCTACCAGTGCTGGTCCACAGACTCTAGACCCCCTAAGGTCCACCCCCAAGATCCCACACCTTTGCAAGAGACACTGGAACTCTAGGTTGAAGAGGACAGTTTCCTGGGCCCCTACCTTGGTCATCAAAAGCATGTGTCAGCTCGTGGCCCATGACCACACCAATGCCACCAAAGTTCAGGGCCCTAGGAAGGGAGGGATGCTGAGTGACAACACAGAAAGGGGGCTTCTGAACCCCACCTCTGGCTCCGCTCCCGGCTCACCCACTGGCCCAGGCCCCAGCACCCAGTCCCGCCTGCTTCAGACACACTTGGGGTGGTTGTGGGCGTAGAAGGGGGCCTGCAGGATGCCAGCAGGGAAGACAATTTCATTCTTGGTTGGAAGGTAGTAGGCATTCACCGTCTGGGGGGTCATGCTCCACCTGCGGGAAGGAGGAGAGACTGAGGCTCCAGACTCTCACGACTCTCCCAGAGGCCTTGCCTTACTTCCTGCAAGGGCCCTGGACCACCCACCCCTGCAGACCTTTGCCCACCTCCCTGCTGCCCCCAGGATCGGGGCTGCCCACTCTCACTGGTCTCGGCTGGGAGGCTTGCGGAGCTGGTCAGCCATCACCTTGGCAGAGAAGTTGTACAAATTCAACATGTTTTGGAAGAAAGAATCTTCAGAGACTTCATACTATGGAGATGTTGGGAGATTTAAAAAAAAAAAAAAAGGCTAATGAAAATATGCCAGAGAAGATAACAGAGCCAGCCTGACTACTCATTAGCAACCTCTCCAAATCTCAGTGTTCTCAGCTGTAAAATGGGAATAAAATAGATCATTGCCAGTATCTAAACCGTAGGTATTCTGCACATATTGTGTTTGCCTTCTTTTGTTCTTGCAATAACCTCATGGGGTAAGTAACAGGAGGAGGAGGTGGAGGAAGAGGACAAGGAGGAGGAAGAGGCACTGTTTGCAAAGGGACTGATATCATGGGTGGCTTTTGTTTTCTAATTAATTTTGCAGACAGAGAAACCAAGGCCAAGAGCGGTCTTGTGCAAGGCTACACAGTGAGGGGTGCCGTAACCAGGCTCTGAGCCTGTTTGCTCATTAACACTGTATTTCACTGCCTCTGGCCGCAGCCTGGCACACAGCCAGCTCTCAGCTCTCAGCCCTCAGCCCGCCCCCACCCGCAAGAGGAGCAACAGCACCTCCCCCCGCCCAGTGTGTGAGCCCGAGGGAGCGCGGAGGCCGCGGGGCAGCCTGCCGCGGGGACTGCTGGTCCGGACTCACCCCGTCATACACGTCATCCAGCTCCTTAGGCTCCAGGATGAAGTCGGGGAAGCCAATCATATCGTAGATGGCGTCTGCCTGAAGAGACCGGGTTAAGGCTTCCCTTCCCAGCTCCCAGCAAAACGCAGTTCTCCATCCCCACCTCGAGGTGCCGCTCCAGCCACGGCTTACTTTCTCCTTGGCCGCCTGCCGGGTTTTCTCATCCATCCAAACCAGCTGGTCCAGGGCCTCTTCAAAAGCAGAGCGGATCTCGCTGATCATCCCCTCTGCCTGGGGGAGAGAGGCCAGCGTCAGCCTCCTCCTCCCGTACTTCCTGTACTCTGTGCCCACTGCCCCGTGCACCCCGGAGCCCATCCCTGTTCCTCCAGGGGAGCCCAGGGAATATCCAGACTCATAAAATGAGGCTGAATGCCTGGGGATGGGAAGTAAGCCAAGCATGGTGGCACACGCCTGGAATCCCAGCACTCTGGGAGGCCGAGGCAGGAGGATCGTGAGCTCAGCCCGGGGAAACTTAACAACTTAGAAAAATAAAATTTAAAAAGTTGAGGCTGAGGATGTAACTTAGTATAAGGGCCCTTGGTTCAACAATCCCCAGTACTGCAATGAGGAGGACAAGAAGAAGAGGAGGAGGAGGAGGAGGAGGAGGAGGAGGATTATAAGGAAGAAAAAAAGAATGCAGTGTTTGTGAAGGTCTTGATATTTTGGGTGGCTTTTTTCTAACTAGTAAACATTGTATAATTACCAATAATTAATATTATATATCATAATTTATATTATAAATAGTAAAGTTAATATTATAATTTAACATAATACAGTGAATTTTATCTGACTATGAGTATTAAGAGAAAATTTGGAAAATTGAAACAAAGAGTTGAAGAAGAAAACAATTTATAATGTAATCACTGCGATAACTTTTTTTAAAGTGAGACAGGTCTTGCTACATAGTCCAAGTAAGCTGGAATTCACAATCTTCTTGACTTAGCCTCCCAAATTCTTATATTACGGGCATATACCATCATGCCCAGCTTCTCTTAACATTTTAATCATCTACCATTAGTGTGTTCCCCTGGCCAGGTATTTGTGTGACATACTTGGGGTGGTAATAGGGATTAAACCTAGGACCTCGCAAATTAGACAAGCACTACACTTAAACCCATTTTTAAATTTTTTTTTCACTTTTATATCTTTTTTTTTTTTTTTTTAAGACAGGGTCTCTTTATGTAGTTCACGCTGGCCTTGAACTCACTATATAGCCTAGGCTGGTCTTGTGAGATTTTTTATTTTGGGGGGAGCCAGGAATCAAACTCAGGACCTTGTGCTTTCCAGGTAGGAGCTGTACTGCTGAGCCATATCCCTGGACCCTCTAGGCTGGTCTCCAACTTGTGGTGATCCTCCTGCCTTAGCCTCCCAAGTGCTTGAATTACAGGCAGGCACTGCCACACATGGCTATTATTTATTTTTCATCGTCTGTCTCTGACAAGTTCCAGGCCAGATTGTACAACTTAGCCAGACTTTTGTCTCAAAACAAAAAATAAAAAGAGCTGGGGATGTAGCTCAGCAGCAGGGTACTCTCTAGGCATTCCTGAGCCCCTGAGTTTACCTCCAGCACACACATGCAGGGGGATAAAATGTCACATGGGTAAGACTGTAAGCACAGCCATTATCATCTCCTAGTAAAAGATTATTTTCCCTAATTAAATAGATAACAAACTCATTATAAAAACTTTCTAAAAACATTATGCACTTCAAAGAACGAAAAGGCCTCATAATCCCACTGCCCAAGCAACAACAGCCCATTTATTTAGGTGTTTCCTTCCAGTGTTTCCCTATATGAGCAGCGAACATTAGGCAAAACAAAGGACTGTGTTGGCAGAAGCCTGAGACTCACTATTTCCTTGCTTTGTCGGTCAAACGTGGCTTTCACGAAGAGGGACCCCAGAGCGAAGCCCAGGGCGTCATCTGTGTTGGAGATACAGGTCTGCCACCGCGGCGTACAGGACTAGGAAGGGACAGAGAGCCCGGCCCTAGAGACAGCTCAGGCAGGGGCCTGCTCAGCTCTGGGCACCAGGGGCCTGGGTCTGAGCACCAGCTCTTCCCCGGACTCCAGGGAAGACAAAGGGTGATATTGAACTGCCCGACCCCAGCAGCACCGCATTCTACCCTCAGCACTGGCCTCTTCTCATGTTTCCAGAAGTTTCTCCGCCCAGTTTGACAACTCAGGCTCATAACCAGTTGGTTCCCTGGGTGCCATCTTTCTCCACCTCCCCAACCCTCACCTTCCATGGATCCCTGGCGCTAACTCTCCATCGCTCTATCTACCCATCACTGCATCCTCCCCCACCACAAGGTCATCTCTCTTTTTCATTAGTGCATTTTGCTTATACTGAGTTTTCATGTATGCAGATAACATACCCATATACACCTAGGAAACCCTCAACACGTCCAGCCCAGATACCCTCCCCTATCCTCTCTTCCCACACCCTCCCCTTTTCTTCTCTAATCATCTCCCTTCTACTTTCAGGTCATCTTTTTATTTTTCTTCTAAGTTTCACATATGAGAGAAAACATATCATACTTGTCTTTCTGAGTGGGCTTATTTCACCCAGCATGACAATCTCAAATCCCACCCATGTTTCTGTAAATGACACCTTTTCTCTCTTCTTTCTGGCTGCATAATAATCCACTGCAGCACTATCACCTCCTGCTGAAGACTGCAGGTGCCTCCTGATTACTCCAACTCCATTCCCAATCCCTTCCCTTGCTGTTCCCCTCCAAAATGATCACTTCATACATAACCTGACTCTGTCCCTACTCTCTTGTGGTCACACCCCGGTTCCTCTCTGTGAAAGAATCAAGACCAGATTTCTTAACACAGCATCCAGGTCCCTTCCTGGATGCCCTATGTCCACTTTACCAAATTTACCCCCTCTCTCGCCCTGTTCCCAAGCTCCTACCGGAACAGCAACAAACCGCCATGCCCCCATCCGGACTCTGGGCGCATGCGCAAACTCTTCCTTTTGGTGGGACTTCCCTTCTTTCTGCCGCCTGGAGAACCCATCCTTCAAATGCACCTTCTTAAAGAGGCCTGTCCTGACGCTATCCCCACCACTCCCAAGATACAGCGTGTGGTCCCCACCTCTGTCCGCCCCCACTGAATGGGCATCTTGACGTGAAAACAGCCCACATGTGACCCTTCATCCTCACCAAAGCTTGGTGCCTACGCATCCCACGCACGGGGTAGGGGCCTCACACTAACTCAGAGGATCCTCAGGCCAACACTGCAAGTTATTCCTGCTTTACAGACAAGGAAGAGGGGAACAGAGAGCCTGGGGCACACACCTAAGGCCTCACAGGCTAAAAACCAGAGGTACAGCTAATTCCTTTTTTTTTTTTTTTGGTACCGGGGATCGAACTCAGGACTTCACGTTTGCCAAGTAGGCACTTACACCGCTGAGCTAAACCGCCGGCCCAGTTCTGCTAATTCTGTGCGGTGCACTTGCACCTGCAAACCTTGAGAAAGATGCCATCAGCCAGGGTGGGTCGGAAGGTGGGGCAGGCCAGGGAGCCCACCTTCTTTGTGCCGTACAGGGTCTCCAGCAGCTTCTCTTGTGCAGACTCAAAGCGCCGGTCCAGGCTCGCAGTTGTCTTCTGCACCAGGTTCCACATCAGATAATTGTTCAGGACACTGGCATTCACACCAGGAAATAAGGAACAGGCAGGTGAGATGCCTTCTCCCTCTCCTCCACAGCTGTCCCCAGGAACACGCACACAGGTGGCAGGAGTCCTGGGAGGCTCAGGGGGAGCTGTCCTGGAACTCCCTTCCCCCGCCTGCAGAGATCAGCTTTGAGCAAGATGTAGAATCGGAAACCACAAAGGGCACCCAGAAATTCTCCCTCAGGCAGCTTCATTTGAGGTTTGGGAGGTCCAGACCTTCTGTCTAGCTATGCCAGTCCACTGTGACAGTCCCTGCCAGAGACCACCTCGGAGTCTTGAGTCTTCCTTCCCCCAACATCTTGGGGTCCCCCTCACCTTGGTTCTGTGCGGTTGATAAGGTCCGACACCTGCTGCAAATAATCTGTGCCATACACCACCACGGGCTCAGAGTCACCCAACTCCAAGGGTGCCAGCAAGAAGGACAGGAACTCGAGCCAGTCCACGGAGGGCGCCAGAGTCTGCGAGCAAATGGGACCTCAGGCTTCCTCATCTGTCAGCTGGCTTCCGGCACACCCCTCCCCCATGGACATGCCCTAGCCTGGGAGTCCTTCCCGTTGCCATGGCAACAGCTACTGGCTGCTTGGTGACTCCTTCCTGCAATAAACGCTTTCCCAGTCCTGCAGGCCCCTTTATCTTGGAGCCTAATCACTTACTATGCGGGGAGAACCACCAGTTGTGACACTCAGCTGCAGCAGATAGCCAAGTATTTTCATAAGAGTTGGTAACGTACCACTGGCCTGGCACTTCCCGCATACCTGGCCTCTCCTCCAGAACCACCCCTTCCCTCACCTCTCCATAACCCAACACCAGAAGGGGCGACCTCCAGCACAGGAGCCTCCAGGAGACATTCCCATAGCCTTTGGAATTGTTGTTTTGTTTCACTGAGACAGGGTTTCACTATGTAGCCCAAGCTGGCCTCAGACTCCCAGAGCTAGTATTCCAGCTCTGCACCACTGTGGCCAAGTTTGATGCATTTTTAACAATCTTTCCACACATCCACAGGCAGCAAGCCGCCAAGGATGGTCCAGTGAGAGGAAGCCTAACATGACCACCATTTTGCTTTCCAAGAGAGCTGTCATGTAGCTGGGAAGCTCAGAAACGCGGGGAAATGTCCTGACCAGCTGCCTCAGAAAGACGGCAGCAGAAAAGCTGGCGGGCCCCGATCTGCCCCACCTGCAGCTCTGAGATGCTCATCTTGTGATAGATCTTCTCCTCGTCGCGCCGTTGGTCCTGAGGCACCGTGATGTTGGCCAGCTGCGTCTCCAGCTCCAGCACTTGCCACATCTGCTCACGGGTGGAGGCTGGCCGTCCACCGAGCAGCAGCCCCAGCTCCTCCATGTAGTCCAGATAGGCAGTGAGTACCTGCAAGGATCCCTCATCCTCAGAGCCCAGGCCGAGCAGGTCTGTTCCAGCTCCTGCCTCTGACCCCACAGGTTTTTTCTGCTTCCCTCTCTTTCTGGAAGCCTTCCTGGGTGACCTGGTTTCTTACCACCGTCTGCTCTGTCTTGCTGATGTATTTGTGTACTTATTTGCCATCTGCTTCCCCCAGGAGAGCACTGTTCAAGTAACAGTAGCTAATCCCAAGGGCCTCAGGAGCCCCAGCACAAATTCTGTTCTCTGTAAGCACTGCCGGGTGGACACTTCTGCTTCCCATACTGCTTTGCTTTCTCACTTTCTAGAGCCTCTTTGGTTGCCTGGCCTATTGGTGGCACCAAACATCTGACCAGGTCCCATAGGGGATTTGGCCTCAGGCCCCTCTACTTCTCATCCTGCCAGGCCTCAAACCTGCTGCTTTCTCCATTCCCCTCTGCTCTGAGGGAGAGAAAAGCACAGAAAAGAGAGCGAGTGACAACTGGTGCAGACCCAGATTAAGCTTTGCGTACAATGGTACAATGCATCTTCCCATCCACACCCCTCTGCCACTTCAAAAAGTGGCTTTCAGTCCTATTTCACACAGATGGGCAGCTTGGGAAGGTGACACAGCCGAGTCCTAGCACAATCACTAGTGACACAGCTGAGTCCTAGCACAATCACTAGAGCTCCTTGAGGACAGGGGCTGTCCTGCTTTGTCCACCACTGGGCCATGTCTGCCACACAGCAGAGGTTTGACTGGAGGACAGAGATGAAAACCTGTGCCCCCCCACACTGGGGTCCCCTCCCAGAGACCAGGTCCCCTTCCTCACCTGCGGCCGGCCCCACCACCCCTCTCCTTGTCTACTTCACTGCAAAGTTCTCGTTTTTGTGGGGGTTTTTGTTTTGTTTTTTGTTTTTGTACCAGGCAATCAAACTCACAACCTTGAGCTGGCCAGGCAGGCACTTAGGCCACTGAGCTAAATCCCCTGCGCTTCACTGGGAAGTTTTATATCCTTTAATGTCAAGTCTCTGAAGCAAACTTTCTCCCCCTGCCCCTCCTCTTTCTTGCTGCTGATGTCAAGAGGATTTTTGTTTGTTAGTTCATTTCTTTTGGTTTTGTGGTACTGGGGACTGAACTCAGAGCCTTCACATTGTGCTACCTCCCCAGATCTTTTTAAAAATTCCCTTAATTTGAGACAGTGTCTCACTAAGTCTCTTAAACTGGCCAGGCTGATCTGAACTTGTGACCCTCCTGCCTCAGCCTCCCAAGAGTGCTGGGATTGCAGGTGTGAGCCATTGTGCCCAGCTAGGAAGAGGTGAGTACCGACCCCAGTCACCCCAGCTCCTGAGGCGGATGGCTCGCTCAACCAAGTGGCCTTGAGTTAGCCCCTTCCCTACCTCCTCATCTCCAGCTGAAGACTTCCGAAGCCTCTGCACTTCTAGTTTTTATCCTATTTTAATCTGCTTCCTGCACCCTCCCCTGGATCCCAGCAAGAGGCCTCCTGCCCAGGGCAACCAGTGGCACCCAGGGCACCAAAGCCAAGGTGTCAGGTGAGACAGCTTTCTCCCTCCTGTCCACTCTCCCCTCCCCAACTCAGGTGATGCCCAAGTCATGTATCCATCCTCACCACTTGGGGGTTTCTCTTTCCGTTGCTGGAAGGCTCAACCCTACCTGGCCTGCCATGTGCGTATGTAAAAAGGATCTCCTTCCCTGTCCCTTTGCAGGCAACTGGTCGCTCTCCCCACCTGCTCCCTGCTTCCTGAGCACATGGATGGTTCGCTTCTCTGCCTTGGAGGCTTGGCGAAGCTGCTCCCCTCCTTGGGCCCACCCTCACCCACCTCAGCCCTAGGTGGGCTCCCTGTCATCTGCACGCCCGAGGACCCCAGGCTTCTCCTTAGCAAAGCCCCCATGTCTGTGAACAGGACTCTGTCTGACCAGCTAGCTCAGGGGAAGTGACAGTGTTGTTCGCCACCCACCTAGAGCTGTTTCTGGCTGAGGAACACTTGGGAGATGCTGGCAAAGGAATGACAGAAGGCCCAAGGGCTCTCTGGCTGTCCTCTGTGCACACTCCTTTACTGATGCTTTCCTCCACTGCCCTTCAATGCAAGGCTCTGTCCTCTCCTGTCTGCCACATTCCCAAGCTTCTGTCCTGGTTTGTCAAGGAGATGAGACCAAAGCCTCTGGCTGCCTGCTTCCTGCCCTCTCTACTCGGCTTTTCCACACAGAGAAGCTGCCCAGGGTCCCTGAAGGCACACATCTAGAATGAGAGGCTGCCACACAGGCCTGCAGCCCTGGCCCCAAGCCCCGTAGGAGCTGGGGGCAGCGTGTCCCCTTCCACAGACAGGAACAGTCTCCAAGAGACCCACCAGCCTGCACCACACAGCAAAGCGGAACTAAAATCCGGAAGCCGCTCCAGTCCAGTGAGGCCATGCCAGCCCCCCTCCACCGCGGACCCTCAGCTGGTTCCTCGACAGACACCCCTGCATCCTGCCACCATCACTCGGGCTGACAGCCTCAGCCATCTTCTCCTCCCTCTTCCTGCTCAGTCACTGACATATCATGGTTCTCACCAGCTGAGTCCTTTGAAGCCTCGGCTTCACTTTCCCTCTGTGGTGTCCTCCCTGAGGCCTGGGCTGCCCTGACCCTGGAGGACCACAGAGACTCTTAATTGACTGCGAGACTCCCTCCCGTGCAGCAGCCCCCCCGCAAAGGGTCCCAGTAACTGTCACTCCAGCAGTGGCTTTCACAGGGCCACCAACTCCTTGGTGAGGCATTCCACACCCTCTCTAGTGACTCTTGACCACCTTTCCAGTATCCACTTACTTTTTCTTTTGTACTGGGGACTCCAACCCAGAGGCACTCTACCCCTGAGCTAAATGCATCCCTGCCCCTTTTTAATTTTTTTAAATTTTTTTTTAAATTTTGAGTCAAGATCTCACTAAATTACCCAGGATGGCCATAAACTTGCAATGCTCCTTCCTCAGCCTCCAGAATAGTTGGGCTCTCTTTTACTTTGAGCACCACCCTTTACCATCAGGACCTTTACCATCATCAGAACACACCTTGCCTTTCTCTCTTCAACACTCTAATCTGTTCTCTCCACCCAGGCTGGACATGTTTACCCCCATATATTCTACAGGACCTGGTTCAAATTCTGTCTCTTCAGAAAAACTCTGGACACCCAAGTCTCCCCTGATTCCCAGAGATCCTCTTTGGAGCCTCATTCTCGGCTGTGTTCACATCACTCAACACTGACAGCTTCTAGTGACAGCATCTCTGAAACCCACACCTCAGAACTCCACACTGCACCTGCTCTGCAGCGGGTGCCTCTAAAATACTTGCCGGGGGTTGAGGGCAGCTCAGCGGAAGAGCACTCGCCTAGCATGCTAGAGGCCCTGGGTTTAAATCTCCAGCAGTATTTTTTAAAGGGGGCAGGTGGGGATTTAGCTTAGCAGCACAAGAACCTGCCTGGCATGGGTAAAGTCATGAGTTTGATCCCCGCTACCATAAAAAAAAAAAAAAAAGGAGGAGGAGGAAGAAATTTTCTTGGCAAAATAAGAGGAAAGAAGAAGAGAAGGCAGAAAGAGCAGCCTGGTAGGCAACAGGATGGTCTCACCTCCCCAATCTGACCCTAAGCAAAGAGAAAAGTATATGGGGGGGGGGGTCAGACAGTGTATGTATGCTTTCCAAAGTACAAGGCTGGGAATGGGGCTCTCAGGCTGCTCCTTACTTTCTCATTGGCAGTTCTGTTTAAGTAGTAATCGCGAGAGGGCAGGAAGAGCCCAGACTGGTCCACCTGCAACAGCAAGAAAAGAAGCTGAGTCCCCTCTGGCCACCCCCAGACCCTGGAGTCCTGGGGTGGGGTGGGGGTGGATGTTGCGCCCCTCCCTACCCATCCCCAGCCCAGCACCTGGATGACATTGCTGTTGGAACTCTTCGAGTCTGCGCTGACGTAGACCGTGAAGAAGGGGGTGGCCCTGTATGTCCCCGCCACGGCCTTCAGAACCTCCATGAAGTTGTCCTGGTCCCAGGGACCCGTAATGTTCCATCCACCAATCTGAGCAGAGATGGTAAGCGAAAGCTCTGGCCTAGGGGCCCCCAAAGCGCTCCTGAACGCGTCCTCTGCCCAACGTGCCTCCCGCGCCCCCTGCCGGAGGCCCCCAGCGCCCCTGCCTTGTCAATGAGGTCCCGCAGGGGCCGGGCGCCCAGCTCCTGGATGCGCTCCACCTGCAGGCAGGACAGGTAGAAGCGCTGCGTCTTCCGCTCCGCCTCGCTGCTGGAGTTGAAGGTGGTGTTTTCTGCGGGGGCAGAGCACGAAGAGCGGGGGCGGGGGTGCGGGAGGGTACCCGGGTTAACTTCCAAGGAGGAGACTCCAGCTCTGGCCCCTCTCCTTGCTCTGCGAGTGAGCAGTCGCCTAATTCAGACCCAATAAGAAGCCCCCCTCAAATCTATCTCAGCATGATAGGATCCCTGGTACTTACCACAATCTGCCCCCCTCACACCCGACTCCCAAGAGCCCCCCTACCCATTCTCTGCATGCCCTTCCTCAAGACAGCACACAGAGCAATCCCTCTTCTATCTCTCTCCTGGGGACATTTATCGAGCACTGAGTGCCAGGCCCTGTGCTGGGCTCGAAGCATAGGAGGAGCACAGCAGCCACCTGACAGCTCCACTCACCCAGCAGGTGCTTCAGGACAGCCTGGTTCTGGTCCCACAGGCTGTTGAAGGTGTTCCAGCGGGAGCGCCCATCCGGCAAGGGGTTCTTCCGAATCCAGCCCCCGCAGGAGAACTGGTAAAAGTCCTCACAGGGGCTCACTTCGCGGTCCAGGGACTCCAGGATTTTTCCGGCCACTCGAATGCAGGCTTCCGTGAGACACGTGCTGTGCGATGGATCTGTGGCAGGGGACGTGGCCAGAGGGCAGAAGATTGTCAGAAGGGCCCTGAGTGCGAGAAGGCTGGAAAACAGCCCCCACCAGAGAAAATCCTAACCACCCTCAACCTCCAGAGTCTCCACGGCTTCAAGGGAGGGTGACAAGCTTGGGCCCACCTACCTGTGTGGGACTGGAGCCCCAGGGCCACCAGGCAGCCCAGAAGCAGAGCCGCCAGCAGCAGAGAGACACCCGTCAAGGCTAGCTCCAGCCGTGTGCGCAGGCCGAAGGGCTGCGGGGTCCCCTTCCGGAACCCCACCTGCGAGCACAGGGGGACAGATGGGCGGCTGAGCTGCTGAGCGGGGACCGCTCGGTTCATAGCCCTCTTCCCGGAGGGTGGAGACGCGGGCCAGGCCTTGCTCGCTGGCTGGAGGGGCCGACTCAGGGCCCGGGCAACGAGGCAGGCCTGTTTTGTGCAGCGTCATGGCTCAGAATCGCCTCACCGTGGTCCCAGCGCAGAGGCCGGAGAAGGAGCGGAGATGGGGGCAGGTGGCCCTCCGGAACAGGCCGGGGCTCCTGGGCGTGCCGGGCGTCAGGCCGGGCCCGGGGCCTGGGGAAGAAGCGGGGCGCCCCGTGCCCACCTCCACGGCGTCCGGGGAGGCCCGGCCCTCTCCGGGGGTCTCGGGCGCGTCCTCCTCCCGCAGCGTGGCCCGCTTGTACTCCACCATCTGCCGGAAGTGCGGGGCGCCAGGCGGGTCAGCAGAGGGCTGCGGGGGGGGCCCATGCCCACCACCTGCCGCGCGGCCGGGCCTGGGGTCCCGGCGTCGCCCCTTCCCCCGCCCCCGCGCGCGGCCACCTCGGCGCCCCGAGCCCCTGCCGGACGCCGCCTGCTCCCTGACCCCTCCGCCCGGGTCCCCCCTCCGGAGCCCGGGCTCCCACTCACGTTGCCGCCGCCGCGGCCGCCCAGCTCCTGCAGCGCGACGTTCATGGTGGAGCCGGGCCGAGCAGCGACTCAGGGCTCCGGACGGGTGACCCTCTCCGGGCCCGCGGCCCCAGCCCCTCGCCGGGCCCCGCCACCGCCACCGCCACGGCCACCGCCACCGCCACCGCCACGGCCACCGCCACCGCCACCGAGCGCCATCGCGGCCCGGCCGCCACCCCTCGCTTGGCCGACGCGGCCCGCCGCCACCCCAGTCCTCCCTCCCCCGCGGCTCGGCGCCCGGGGGTGGGGAGAGCGGGGAGGGCGGAGCGCTCGGCCGGCAGCCCTGCGGGGACCCCTCCATCTCAGAGGCGTGCCTTGCCTGGACTCGGTTGTTAGCATTGCTTGGCCCAGTTCTCCAAATTGCAGACCCTCCCCAGTCGGTGGCTTTGAACACCCCAGAGGGACATCTTCTGCCAGGAGTTAGCACGACCCTTCTTGGGTGGGCACCTAGAGCACAAAGCGCTCCCCATCAGGCATCCACAGAAGGCCTGCATGGAGCACCCAGACCCCGGGCACACAGGCAGGCATGCGATCCACACATAGGCAGACTCAGAACGGCTGCACCCTGCACGCTCACAGGGTGTGCATACAGCCCATCCACACTGCCCCATACACACACAAGACACACACACACACACACACACACACACGCCAAGAGCAGGGGCAGCACAGCTACACACACAGCCCACACTGACTCTGCTCCTATACGTTGCTCCCAGACCGTGCTTTCACTCACCGAGATGATGGCTGTCAGCAGCTATCTCCTTAGAGGGAGGGTTACAGATGGTGACAAACAGGCAGGGAAAAAAACAGCCATGCACAGATATTTAAAGAAAAGACGCACTAACACTTCTAACTTGAGGAAAGCAAACGAATTTATTTGGGAGATTTACAAGGAAGGAAAAAAAAAAAACTCAGGCAATGTGTAACTCAAGTGCGACGGCGTGGCATCTGTGCATCTGCCATCTGCCTTCCATATTGTCATTCCTTAATCAGGCCTGGTGTTGTCACAGTCTGCTGCAGGCAGGAGAGCCTGGCGTATTTTACAACCAGGCAGAGAGAGGGGGCCTCACCCTCCTCTCCCCACACATGGCGGGTTGGAACTAAGGAGGCTTGAAGTGGTAGCAGACACCTCAGGCGTTGCTTCACTCTCGCCCCCGTTCTCAGACACGATGCTGCAAAGAGGGTCTAGCACAGAGTATTCCTGTGGCTGAGAAAGGGCGAGGGGGAATGGATCTCTGGCTGACAAGTGCTGGATTGCTTTCTTGGACATTTTTCCACCCCGACATTGCATATACTTAAACAGAAGACAGTTCTGTGTCACCGTCAGGATGAAAGATTCTGGATCCAGACTCAGTTTCCCCATCTGTTAAAAGGAAAAAAGAACAATACTTGCTTCCAATGGTAGTTGTAAGAACTAAATGAACAATATTTGTAAAGTGGTTAGCACCCCTGCTTACCACCCAACTGGTAAGTGGCAGAGCTGGGTTCAAACCCAGGGCATCTGACTCCTTTTTGTAAAGTGGGCTTAGCAATATGAATTAAAAAAAAGAGACTGTTCTTCCTCCAGGCACCTAAAAGGCACTTGGTGTGTTATCATTGTTTTATTTTAATTATTGCTCAAGTCCGTAGCCTGTTCTTCCCAGGTGGTGGAGGATGCAGATGGGTGCTAGGTTAGTTAGGGGTTCCCCAAGCAAGGAGCTTTTACATCTAGCTGCACTGGGGTCTGAAAGAGCAAGGCCTCAGGAAGTCTACTTGGTTTTTTGTTTATTTGTTTATTTGTACTGGGAATCGAATTCCGGACCTTGCGTTTTCCAGGCAGGCACTTGTGCCACTAAGCTATATCCCTGGCTAGGAGGTCTACTCAGGACAACCTCTGGAATTGTTCATGCTCACTCTGAAGGCCATGAAGTGTCACACCTCGCCCCCAGAAAACTGGAGGAAAGAAACAGGGCAGCAGGGTCAGTCATGCACCAGGGGAAACCCAGCCACAATGTGGGCACGTGACTGTGTTATGGTTTATATCTAAACGTTCCCCAAGAGCCCCATGCACTCAGGCAGGGTTCTTGGGAGATGATTGGGTGGCTGGGATGCTGTACTCAGCACTGGCTTAGCTGAATGTGCTGTGGGAAGAGGGAAGTCACTGGGGCCGTGGTCCTTCTGGGCTCCTCCCTTTACGCACTTTGCTTCCTGCATTCCATGAGGTGAGCACTGCGCTCTACCTGGCCCCTTTCACCACCCCGTGCTGCCTTGGAGCCTGGTGCCCATGGGCCAAAACCTCTGCAAACTGGGAGCCAGAATAAACCTCTCTTTGAGTTGTGGATGTTGGGTATTGTGTGTCAGTCGCAAAGAAAATGACTAAGACAGAATGTCACCATGGCGACTGTGTAAGGACCTCCTGGCAACTAGATCATCAGAATTAGTCCTATGGCCACGCAGTGCCACATGGGAAATAGCAAGGTTAGGAAGTGCCACTATGTGCAGGACACTGTTCTAGGCCCTTAACATCTGTGTACACAGGCTGAGGATATAGCTCAGTGGCATAAGTGCTTGCCTGGCAAGTGCAAGGTCTTGAGTTTGATTCCTAGTACCTCCTCTGCCAAATCTATGTACTCGTTCACCCTCGTGACACTTATGAAGTCATTCTACAGATGAGAAAATGGAGGCAGAGAGAGGCTAAGAACCACACAGCTGGTAAATGGCAGAGCTGGATTCAAACCCAGGAGGCAGCTGACTCCTTTTTGTAAGACAGTTTAGCAGTATGAGTAAGAAACAGCCTATTCTTCCTCCCAGCGCCAGTTGCTTGTTTTTTGCCTCATCTCCTCTAGGAAGATGAGGGAAAAGAAATGCCTTAGTTTTCAAGCCAGACAATCTCCAACTCAAGTCTGGGCTTGATTCTGTACCAGCTGATGTCTTTATCAAGTTCTTTGAAAGCTCTCACTTAATCCTCCTCACCTTTAAAATGGGAACAATCATCTCTATCTCAGATAATTAAATGTCTACGGTGTTGTTACAGCCCTGATGCTGAAACACTGTTTATAGTTTTGCAGGTTTTATGAGGTTTGACCCAAATGAACATTTTGTTTTTGTGTCTCTTTTCTTTCTCTTTCTTTCTTTCTTTCTTTCTTTCTTTCTTTCTTTCTTTCTTTTTCTCCCTTCCTTCCTATCTTCCTTTTTCTTCTTTTCATTCTGTTTTGTTTGTTGAGACAGGGCCTCTCTGTGTAGTTCAGACTAGCTTTGAACTCACTATGTAACCCAGGCTGGCCTCGAACTCATGATAATCCTCCTGCTTCAGCCTCTCAAGTGTTGGAACTATGGGCATTCACCACCATGCCCAGGCTCTTTTATGACTAAAATCATTTTTTGGGCCCATAACTATTCCTGACTACATGTTAAGTACCTCTGCATAAGAGGCTTAGAAGAAGCCCTATTGTATAATTATATTTTTTCTTCTGTGTATCACTTGTGTTTCTTGTTTTCATCACTGTTTTTCTATACTTCTATTTTTCTCAACTTTGTGCTCTGATTTTTTATTTTATCTTTGTTTCCCTAACTTGATCCTGAATTGAGAAGGAACTGACATTCATTCTTAAATTTACAATCACAATGTCATGATGCTAACAGGAAGCATCAGTGTTAGGTGTTGACTAAGAAGGAGGATATGGGGACCTCTTAAAGTGCTAGTGGTATATAAATTGATACAATATTTTCAGCAATATGAATCAAAAGATATATAAGTTTGTGTACTCTGACCCAGAAGTCTGCTTCTAAGAAACAATCATTATTCAATTACCTTCTGCTCCATAAGAAACCATCCCAAATTTAGTGGATTAAAATAGAAAACATTTATTTTTCATGTTCTGTGGGTTAACTGCATGGTTCTTCAGGGTTGGGCCAGCTCAGCAGGTACTGAGTGGTCTAGAATGATCTAGAATGGTCTCATTTAATGCATGGACTGCAGCTGGATGTCTGAGCCATTTCTATGAAATTTCTCCATGATTTCTTCATGCAGTGGTCTCAGGATTCTAGACAACAAACCTCAGTACATAAAAACCTTTCATTTGCTAAAGTCCCTGTTGGAAAATCCAAGTCACATAGTCAAGCTCAGATTCAGGGATGGAAAAACAAACTTTTTTTTCCTCCTGGGCAGTACTTGGAGATCAAAGCCAGGGTGTTCACACTATCCTCCCCCACCAGGTGTTGGTTTTGTTTTGCGTTTGCTAGGGCACTAATCACTAAATCACTAAGTTGTCCAGGTTGGCCTCAAAATTACAATCTTTCCTGGTCAGCCTCCCAGAGTAGCAGGACTATAAGCATGCACCACACCCAGCTGGGACTCTGCTGCTGGTTGGAGGACCACAGAATAGTGTGACTGTTTTCTACAAGATTTGTTCACCCCAGAACTACTTATAATAAAAATGGGGAGAGATTCAATGTCCAAGAGCACGGGGCTTGTTAAGTAAATCAACCACCCATAAAATGGGGTACTGCGCAATATTTGCAAATAATAGGAGCTAATCCTATGGGGAAACCTCCAGATATGAGTGGAGTTAGATGAGAGAGGAAGAGAGCTACAAAATTTCATTTTTTGTGAAGCAAAAAAAAAAAAAATATATATATATATATATATACACATGAACATAAGTTTTAAAAAATTGGAAGGATAAGCAACAAAATGTTAACAGGAATGTCTACATACTTATGATTTTAAATTCATAAAGAATGTTTTTCTATATAACAGATATCATTACTACATTAATTTAACACTTGCAAAGTCCCAAGAAGACATAGTCTACCAATATCATTTTCCCTATTTTACAGGTACAAAACCTAAGACACAGGGAAGCTTAATAACTAGCCAGAAATCACATAGCAGATACAAGATTGAGCTTTGAACTGAATCTAGACTCTCTGTTTTGTTTTGTTTTGTTTTGTTTTCCTTATATCAGGAACCAAACTCACAACCTCTGGCTTTCCAGGCAGGCATTTGTGTGGCAGAGCTAAATCCCCAGCCCTAGACTCTCTGTTCTTAACCACTACACTATTCTATTTACAAAGTCCACTGATTTGTCTGGGGCTATACTGAGATGTTTGATAAATATATCAAGTGTTTCATCAGTCAGTCTTAAACCTTTTAAAAATAAAGACCTTTTAATGGCAAATATAAGATATTTCAAAAGTATGCAGAATGAAAGATTTGATTCATTCTGAAATAAATACATAGATTCAGTATCATCCTTAGAGATAATCATTGGTAGTATGGTATGTATCTGTCCAGATCTTTCTTGGATTATACAGTTAAGTCCCCAATTTATGAGAGACCATAGTAAAAAGACCACCCTCAAATACTTGTAAGAGTTTGCATTTATTTCCTAAAGCAGCTGTGACAAAGCACTGCAGAGTGGGTGGCTTTCAACAGTAGCAATGTGCTCCCCCACAGTGTGAAGGCCAGCAGCACAAAATGAACCTGTCCTTTCAGCCTCACTTCCCCTTCCAGGTCCCCTCCAGCTTCTGGGGTTTCCAGTGATCTTCAGCCCATATCTCCACCACTCCATCTCTGCCTCCTTCTTATGAAGGTGCCACTGTGCCTGCCCTCTTATAAAGACAACAGTGACTGGATTTCAGGCTGTTCCTAATCTAGCATGAATTCATCTTTTTCTCCTACTCCCACAGAACTGGGGATTGAACCTAGAGCCTTTGCCTTGAGATATACATCTTTTGTTTATTTATTTATCTATTTATTTTCTTGTCTTTTTGAGACAGGGTCTCTCTATGCAGTTCAGGCAGGCCTTGAGCTCACTTTATAGCCCAGGTTGGTCCTGAATTTACAACAAGCCTCCTGCCTCAGCCTCTAGAGTGCTGGGATTACAGGCGTGCACCACCATACTCGGCTTTTTTTTAAATTGTATTTTATTTTTAAAAGTTAGGGACAGAGTCTTGCAGATTAGTAAGTTGCTTAAGATGAGCTCAAGCTTATGACCCTCCTGACTCAGGCTCCCAGAGTGCTGGGAATGTGCCGTGACCAGACTGACTTCATCTTCATGTCATTACATCTGCAAAGACTCTATTTCTAAGCCAGGACACATTTTGAGGCTACAGAGTGACCGTGTTTTGGGGTGCATGTGGAAGATTTCCTACTCAACCCACTGTGTGGGTCTACGGTTTCTAACTCAAAGGTGACGTGAATACTTGATTGTTTAACCATCCATCATCTTGTTTAGACTATGAGGAATAGGTCCAGTAGGTCTCGAGTGACCCTCACTTGAGAAACTCAGGGTACTGCTGCACAACTCCAAATTTCATTTTAGATATGAAAATAAAACTTCCCCTCATGGGCAAGGATGCAGAACAGAATTTTAAGCAGAAGATCTCAATGTAAGGGGCACCCCCATACCTTCTGACAAACACAGCCAAAACTGATTTATATGCAGCACTGCAGCATGTTTACCACATTGCACTAGATCTTTTGGGTTAACCACGATTCGGTATGCACAGGAGGAATGAAATAAGATTATTTAAGACAGAACTAAACAAATGAATGCCAGGCTAAGTCATTAACCCTCCAACCACCTTCATTCTGGGGTGGGAAAAGATAGTTTCAATCTCCTCCCACCTTCTCTCATCTCACCCTTGGTAAGAACCCCTAGGGCTCCTGCTTTCACTTTACATGAGGTGGTCTCCCAGCCTCCAGAGACACCTCCAGGCAATTTCATTTACAAAATTGTCCTCAAAAAGCAGGCTCTAGCCAGGTGTGGTGGAGCACCCATAATCCCACCACTCTGGGAGGCTGAGGCAAGAGGATTCCCAGTTCTCAAGCCCAGACTTACCAAGACCCTGCGCGCACTGGGCGGGGGGCGGTTTGCAGGGTGCTGAGCTGTAGCTCGGTGCAAAAGCACTGCATTCAATCCCTGTACTGTGGGAAAAAAATTAAAAATAGGTTCTGTCTTCTACTTATCATCTCTGTGCTGCACATTAGACCACAGAGCTCAGAGTTATGTGCCAATGATGCAAACGCGTGGGGGAGACTGGAAGGATATATAGCAAAGGTTTCGCGTGATTTGCTTTGTTTCCTAAAGTCCTACAAGCACACATGAATCACTTTAATACAGTAATTATGGGGCTTCCCGACCAGGCTGTCGGAAAGTGGGGGAATACTGGGGAGGCAGAGATTTCTGGCCTTCAGCTGTCAGGGCTTGTCTTCCTCAAGCTTGGCCTCCAGGGCTGCTTTAGCGCTCGGGACACAGCAGAGGAGGACTTGATAGGAGGGAGTCCCAGGTCCAGGGCCTTGAGTGACAAACTGTCCTCTGACACCTCTTCCGCACCCCATACTTTCGTCTGTCAGTCCGTGCGGGTCCCCGAGGACATCATCCATCTTTACATCTATTTGTGTGCTTGTCCCCGGACTAACACTGGAAGAGGAGGCGTTGGGACCCGAGGGGTTCTTGCTGGTTTTGGGATTTGGTCATTAAGAGCCGGGAAACTGCCTCCCCAGGAGTGCGGACAGAACGCACAGAGTGACAATGATCCTCGTGAGTCTTCCCTGTTGCTGATGTGAGACACATAATATTCCTCACCGCTATCGCCAAGGCCTGCGATTGCGCCAGAACCCTTGCGCGAGCAGGTGACGTTACCGCTGACGGCCAGCCGGGGCGGGGGTGGAGGGTGACAAGGGGTGAGGGGAAGAGGGCGCGTTCCAGCAGGTGCGGCCAGAAGTCTCCCGCGGTCGCCCGCCGAGAGGCCTGGGGGGGCGCCCTGTTACCTCCCTCCCTCCCTCCCTTGGGACACGAGGGGGCGCGCGCCGTGTCCTCAGGCGCTCCGGGTTTCCCCGCGTCACGGGCAGCCTGGGCGCCCCCCGCGGCGCTGCCATTCACAGCCGCGAGGACGCAGGCGAGCGCGGCTCCGTGGCGCGGCGGGCGCTCGGCGCGGGGATTTCGGCGCCAAGCAGCAGGTCTGAGGTTGCTGAGTCCCTTCCGGGGAAGACGCGATGCAAAGACTCGGGAGGCAGACAGAGCGCGGTTTCACAGGGATACAGGGGCAAAGCACAGAGACGACTACGGAGAGGCGAAGACCGAAGACGGGCGGATAGAGACGACTGACACACGGACGCACAGACAGACAGACGCGCGTGCGCGCACGGACGAGCAGCCAGAGACGAACAGACCCCCAAGGAGTAGTTTGGGGCCCGCGGAGCCGCGGGTGCACCACCGCTTCCCGCGCTCCTGTGGCGCTGCGCCTTTCCCGCTCTCCCGCCCGCCACGCCCCGCCGGCTGTGCCGCTGCTCCCCGGGACCCTGGCGCATCTCTCAGCCTGGGCGCCAGGCTCGCACCGACCTCCCACAGATCCTGGGTGGCGGGTCCGGTGGCCCAGACCCACGTGCCGGCCGCGCCCCGCCACCCCGCGCGCTCGCCCGCTCCGCGCCCGGCCCGCTGCCCCGCCCCCTTCCGCCGGCCGGTGCCGCCCCGCCCCCGCGCCCCCGCCCCCGCGCTCTGCCGCAGTCGGGCGCTCATCGTCATTCCGCGCTCGCCGCCGCCGCCGCCGCCGCCGCCCCCGCCCCCGCCCGGTCCGCGCCGCTACTGCCGCCGCCGCCGCCTGCCCAGCGGCCCGGGAGGCGGAGGCGCGGGGGAGGAGGCCCCGCTCGGCTCCGCAGTCCCGGATGCTGCATGACTTCATCCTTCCTCCGGCTCCCCCGCTGAGCTAGGGCCGGTCCGGCAGCGAGCCCGCCGCCCGCCGCAGCCCCGCGCGCGCCCCGCGCTCGCCATGTCCGAGATCCTCCCCTACAGTGAAGACAAGATGGGCCGCTTCGGCGCCGACCCCGAGGGCTCCGACCTCTCCTTCAGCTGCCGCCTGCAGGACACCAACTCCTTCTTCGCGGGCAACCAGGCCAAGCGACCCCCCAAGCTGGGCCAGATCGGCCGAGCAAAGCGAGGTACGCGGCCCGGCCCGGAGTCGCCGCCGCCTGACCCAGAAACCCTCGGCCGGGCGCTCCCCGCCAAGTGGCCTCAGCTCTTGCCGCAGACCAGCGCAGCCAGCCCGCTCTGCGGCCCGGGTTTTGGGATGGGGTGTGGTGGGGGAGGCCCCCGCTGCCCCTCTCCCGGGAACGCACTGCCCCGGATTCTATGCTCCGCCACCTCTGGAAGCGGAGCCTGGGCACCTGGTCGAGGGGGAGGGGCCGGCCGGGACGTCTGCTGCTGCTTGCGAGTGGGGCACAGGTGACACAGGCGGGTTCCCTGGGTTCCGACGCTGAGTCGGGGAGGTGTTGCCCAGGACCTCTGGACGCAGGGAGGCGTCTGACTGGAGGGCGGGGAGGCTAGGGATTCGGTCGTCCTGGTCGTTTGCAAGGGGACAGGGACTCTGTTGGGGTCGGGGTTGGAAGTGAGGTTCAAGAAGCTAGAGGCTTAGGGCTGGGAGGGCTGGCGGGATGTCCCGCCTGAGCCCCATCTGAGGAAGGGCTCTGTTGAAGTGAGGGTCAGCAGGGGCTCCAAAGGCGAGGGCTGTCTGATGAATTCAGGCGGCGGGAGGGAGAACGCCGAGGCCCTGGCGAGGGGGTCCCAAGACGGGAGGGGGTGAGGGCTGCGGGAGCGAGCTCGGAGGCGGGAGAGTTGGTGGGGAGGGTGAGGTGGCAGCGGGGTTCGAGGGGCGTCGTTGGGCCGTGGTGGTCGCTGCGCGGGGCGCGAGGACGGGGCCCCCACTCTCACCACCGCCCCCCGAGGCCGCGCGGCTGACGCGCTTTCTCCCTGCGCAGTGGTGATCGAGGATGACCGGATAGACGACGTGCTGAAGGGGATGGGGGAGAAGCCGCCGTCCGGAGTGTAGACGCCCCGTTTCGGGCGGCGGGCTCCGGGCCCAGCCCCGCAGCGGCCAGGATCGCGGGCCGGCGATGCGGCTGCCGGCGCCCCCCGCCCCGGCCCAGGCGCCCGCGGGCGGGGGCTGCAGGGCCGCGCCACCGCTGGGCGAGTGTCGCCGCTGCCTGGCACTCCGGAGCTGTCCGCTTCAGCACCACGGCGGCGGGGCCGGTGGCAGCGGCGCGAGGGCACCCGGAGCCCGCCGCTGCCGCACTCATGCACTTTAGAACCTCGGGCCGCAGCCCCACCCCGCGCACCGGAACGGACACGGAGACCCGCAGCCCCAGGCCCACCCCCTCCCGCACGGCTCCCCCGCCCTTTCCCCTCCAGCCGGTCTGCAGACCCGGCTGCGGGGTCGGACCGCGCAGCCAGGGACATTTGGCTGCACATCTGCATGAGCTTCTCACCCACTAGCCCTCTGGGCCACCCCCGCCCTCACCCCGTCTGGCGTGATCCTGGCTTCTTTATAAGGGACTTCCTCAGTACATTTGTATTTTTATATCCAATTCTTTGTTTACTGGCTCCGCTCCTGCCCCCCCCCCCAGCCTCCACCGTGCTCTTCTGCGCCTGGCAGATAGGACAGCTGTTGAGGCTGGTGTGGGACAAACCCCCCACACAGTCACTCTGCCCAGGCCTGACCCCCAGGAGGCTCTCTGGTAGATCCCCATCACTTCAAGGTACCACCTTCTAAGGGCCCAGATCTGATTTTACCTTGGACCCCTTCCTCCTACCCCTGGGAACCCAAGTGGGGGCTGCTCTGCACCTTTGGATGACACCTGTGGACCTGGAGATGTTCTCAACCCAGGGGTGTCCTTTGTAAATGTTCCTCCATGCTCACTGTACAAGTGTGTGAATAAACACAGACCTCCCTGTGTGTGTGCGCTTGGGCTTGTGTGGCCGCTGCTGCTGCTGCTGCTGCTGCTACTGCTGCTTCTTCTTCTTTGGCGGGCAGGCAGGTACTCAGGAATTTCAGGTGCAAGTTGCTAGTGAGGGAGGGATGACGTCTGAAGACTGGCAGAACAACCTAGCCTGGGGACATCACTGCAATGTGGTCTTGTTGGGTACACAAACAGTCCAACCAGTGCTGGGGCTGCAGCTGGAAGTCAGAAGCAGAAAGCAATCTGGATTCAACTGCAGCCTCCTGGAAATAAAGCCAGGTTGGATGGGTCTCCAAGCTGGCTGGTGTGCTGGGGGTTTTGTTAAGCTTGACCCTGGAGGGTGGATTACTGTTTGGAATGGTGGAAGAGGCCAAGGGGCACCCATTAGAGAGCTGAGGAACCCAAGAAGGAAGCCAGAAACCTGGGGTCTGGACCCTGGCTGTGCAGGTTTATGTGGAATTGTCCCACCAGCTTGATCTTCTGCTTGTGGTCTTGGCATTGTGAGCACCTGGGAATCAACCCTCAGCCCTGAGTCAGAAATTCCAGCTCCCTATGGAGCACAGGGCAGAAGGGCAGGGAGGGCTGGAGGACCGTGCTTCTCCCCTCACAGCTGAATGGCACTGAGGAAGTCTCCGTGATCTGAGTCCTGGAGGAAGCAGACGGTTGGAAGAGGCCTGGTGGGTGAGAAGAGCTGGGCCCCCAGGGCCAGCTGAGTCTCACTCAGCTCCCCACCTTTGCGCATGAGGTAGAGGTAGAAGTGGAAGCCGCTCCCATAGGCTGCATGCCTCAGGGACCAGCCATACCGGGTTTGTGCATAATGTCTGGTCCGAAAGTGGGGGGCTGCTGAGGTCATTGAGACGAACCGGCCCCCAGGGACCAGCACCCGGCTCACCTGCAAGGCAGACAGAGAAGTCAATGGTGGTGAGTCATCTCCAGGTCCTCAAAGGTCAGTAATGTCCCAGCTGTCTTCCCACTGAAACTTCAATACCATCCTACCAGGAGTGGCTCAGGCTTGCTGCAGCAGAGTAAGGCCCTCCTCTGCCTCTGGCCATCCAGGGGCCAGTGCTGTACTGTAGTCAGAGGGGAGCATGGGAGTGTGGGAGGCTCTGCTTTCCTAACAACTCTGTCCACCATCTGGAACCTGGCTGCTACCTCAGCCCTGAGGCAACCCATCAGCGAAACATAGCCTTTGTGAGCTTGGCCATTCCAGCCCTGCTAAGCCTGACCCAATCTGACCACACTCCTAAGGGTGCTCCAGACCACACCTCCTGGCTTCTGGATTCTTCCGATCTCCTGAAACTTCATCCCCAACTCTTGGTCTTCTCTCCTCTGCTATGCCATCCTCACCTCACTTAGCACCTGATCCACAGCACAGACACCTTCAAAAGATACAGTCCAGGGGTCCCGCTCCCCAGCCAGTAGCGCATCCAGGGTACCCTTCTCAAGTACCACATCAAAGGAGCCATCGGGGAAGCCCAGTGCCCGCACATCCATGGTCTCCCAGCGCAGCTTGGGAAGGTGGGCATAGCGTGTCCGCATGGCTTCCACCACTACTGATGAGTAATCCACACTGGTCACGTCAGGAAAGCCTCCTAGGAACAGCTCGTAGCTCAAGGCACTGTTCCCGCAACCTGGCAGAGGACAGGAAGAGTGGGGAGAGAGTAAGGGTTGTTTTGGTTCTCACCTCCCCCTGATTACTCATCCATCCTTGGCCCCATTTTTTCCTCAGCTCAAACCTTCCAGTACAGAGGGGGAGGCAGCAAGTTGCAGCAGTCACACAGCCCTGGGCACAAACCCTGGTCTCATCCTTCCCAGCTGTGTGTACCGGGGTAAGTTGTTTCAACACCAGGAGCTTGGGGTTCCTACTCAGGAAAAAATGGAGGTAACAGTCAACAGCCTAAGTGCAGGCTGTGATGCGCTACATTTAAGAACTAAATCAGCTGGGAGAAGAAGCTACAGGTGCTCAGCACTCAGGAGTTCAAAGATCTGGATGCCACTGTCCCTCATCACAGCCATGGAAAAATCAAGTCATTGGATTTCTGTGTGCTCAAACTCAGACTGGGGATAATGGTATCATGAGGACCCTATTCATTATTAGCCTAAGCCTGAACCACTTAAGAGATCAGGGACAATAGCAACTTGGCGAAGACTCCGCATTACAAGTTACTTTGATTTCCAAGGCAGAATTCGTAAACAAAGGGAAGCCTCGGCTGGGGAGACCTCGGAGCTGGTCCTTGTGTACTGAGGATTTGCTGAGGTGTGGGAGTGCCTTACCAGCAAGGAGCTTGCACTTGAGTGAAAAGAACAAATGTGGAATCAGGCAATGGCTGTGGAATGCAGGGAGTATTTCAATAGGGGCAGACTGGGAGCACACCTGACACAACCAGGTGGATCAGATAAGAGTTTTCAGGGAGTGTAACTAAGCTGCATTGGGGGCAGGGAATCAGTATTCCAGGGGAAAGTACCTAGCATGCAGTCTCCCAAGAGGGCAGGGTGAGGTTAGAGAGGGGTGAAGGGGAATGGACAAGGACTACAGCTCCGTGGGCCTGACTGCTTTAGAAGATCCAATGGCCTCTCAGGCCCTCCCGTAGCCAGCTCAGGCTGAGAACAGGACTGGACAACAGCCACTGGCTGCTTTGTGTGGGGGACCCCAGCTCTTGGAATTGTGCTGCTTTTAATCCTCATTTATGGGGCTGGGGATTTAGCTCAGTGGCATAAGCGCCTGCCTTACAAGCATGCGGTCATGAGTTCGATCCCCGGTACTGATTAAAAAAAAAAAAGAATATTCATCTCTAATCCTCATTTACTCCCCTAAGAGGATCATAGGATCAGTTGCTGTGATAGCCCTAATCTGGCAGGGCCTGGCACCCAGACAGGGCATCGGAGGCAGCTAGCAGTACTCAGCAGTCCCTCCACATGGTCCCCTCAGGCCTGGTGGCTCAAGGAGAGTTTCATTTGACCTGGGAAAACTAATGCATGCTTCCCCAGCACACAAGCGGGCAGATACAGCATAAGGAATGGTGGGGGTGTGAGTGGCTGAACAGGAGACCCCAGCTCGGCTCTAGGCTGAAATCCTGCTGGGCTCTCTGACCTACAGTTTCTTTATCACCTCATCCCTGACCTTTTATGTCTGCAGAGCTCTGTTCAACTGTAGGCAAACCCAAATTTCCTTCCTCTCTTCCCCATGGTACAGGATGGCATCTTCTAAGAAAGCTTGACCAAAGAGGAAAGGAGAAAGAAATCCTGACCTTAGGGCCAGTAACCCTTACAAAGCAGTAGTTTCTAATTTCTGCTTCAATGATTTGGTGCCCATGACCACAATCAGGAAGCACAGCCCTGGAAAACCAATCCAGCTCCGAGAGCATATTACACAGGGGCCCAGAGCTGTAACAATGGACCGAGTTTAAGCCTATAAGGCTAATCATAAATTTATAATATGAAAAATAACCATCATGGAAACAGCCAAGTGAACCCTCCTCTGGTTTAGTCTCTTCTCTCTCTAAGAACTCCGAAGCCATGTTATAATCAGAAGATTCCTACAGAGCAAGAAATAAGCAAGGGTAAAGAATCAGAGAAGTATCACGACAGCAGAGCTGAGACAGCCATTCACATGCCTTCGAGGTTATTCTAGTTACAGGGACTGAATATGCCAGTCCTTAGTCCTGTTCTTTGAATAGTCCTGGATCAACTGTCCCCTGACACTCGGTTTCAGCAATAATGGGACAGAGCACATGACGGCATGCTTGCCTAGCATACACACAGCCCTAGGTCCCATCCTTTTAGCACAGTGATGATGACAGTGACGATGATGAGGATGATGACTGCCTTGAACACCAGGTACTGTCCACAGTACTTTATGATGCCTCGGTTTACTTTCACAGGTCCATACAGGAGACATGATTATTACTACCCGCTTTTTCTAGATGAGGAAGTTGAGGAAAGAGAATAAACAATGTTGCAAAGTAGAGCCAGAAGTAGAGCCACGATTTAAAATTAGGATGTACAAACCGTTTCACTCTAGAGCCAGAGCTCTTAAACCATGAAGCTCAACTGCCTCCTCATGTTCTCAGAGGGCCTGTCACCTTTGATGGTAACATTGCATCTTAAGCCATATCAACATGACCCTCAGGCTGCAATTCCCAGTGTAGTCACTGGACTCATTCCAATAGTTCTAGATGCCTCTGCACCTATCTTCATGGTATACAGCAGAACTGGAGCCAGGCATGGTGATGCAGGCCAGCAATCCTGGCACTCGGGAGGCTGAGGCAGGAAGATTGTTGTGAGTTCCAAGCCAAAATGGGCTACACAGTGAGTTCAAGGCCAGCCTGAACTACATAGCCAGATTGCTTTAAAAAAAAAATAAAAATAAAAATAAAAAAATAAAAGTTCTGGAGGTGCAGGGCATCCTACCTTCACTATTGCTGCATGACAGTAACAGATCTCTGACCAGATCTCCTTGGAGTCCGTTTCACAATTTGTGTGTCCCTATGGTTTGGTGTGCTTGTGCCTAACAGTCTACCTCTGTGATTCTTCAGGGTGAAATTATCCTCAGGGGAACCTTTCCCTGGCTGCTTCTCTGTCCCTAATCCCCCAATTCTCACCAATTTCTCCAAAGAGCTTTTATCTAACGATGTCTTGCCCATGCATTCTCACCTCAGGATCTGCTTCTAGGGAACCAACTCAGAAAACAACCCACAGTGGAGATTGCCAAATCCAGCTCACCACCTGTGTTGCTGTTGCTGTGGGGACTGAGCCCAAGGCTGAGCAAGTGCTCTGCCACTGAGCTACATACTCAGCCCTTTAAATTTTTATTTTATTTATTTTTGCTGTACTAGGGATTGAACTCAGCACTTGTGCATGCCACGCAAGCGCTCTTGCCACTGACCTACATCCCCAACCCTTAGAATTTTATTTTCGGTCAAGATCTTCCTTGGGGATGGAACGCAGGGCCTTTGCACTGGGCTCCACCCTCAGACCTTTTCTTTTTAAATTTGGAGAAAGTCCTCCCAGAGTGCTGGAATTACAGGTTCACACCACAATGCCTGGCTGTCCAAACCGATCTTGAATTCCCCATCCTCTTGCCTCAGCCTCTTACACAGTTGGGATTACAGGCATGTACCACCACATCTGGCTTGCCACTTCTTTTAAAGATTTATTGGGCCGGCTGGGGATTTAGTTCAGTGGCTTAAGCGCCTGCCTGGCAAGCGCAAGCGCAAGGTCATGAGTTCAATCCCTGGTACAAAAAAAAAAAAAAAAAGATTTATTGGGCCATGGCTATTCATACTCACTGACATATTGTCTGTATCTGTTTATCCAATAAAGAAGCAAAACTGAGTAGCTGTGACAGAGATCGCAAAGCCTAAAATATGTGCCATCTGGCCCTGTTCAGAGAAGCATACACTCTGGCATGGTGGATACTTAGGAGGCTGATGCCAGAGGACCACAAGTTTGAAGCCAGCCTGGGCAACTTGGTGAGATTCTGCCTCAAAATTTAAAAAGGGCTCGGTGTGTAGCTCCGAGGTAAAGCACCCTTGGATTGCTCAATCCCTGGTACCAGGAAAGAAAAGAAAAGATCTTTACAGACCCCTAACCTAGAGTAAGCCTCTTAATATTTATCATTCACCTTTAGGGATTGTCACAAAGACTAAGAAAGTGTTTATCTCTGGAGGGAGGGACTTGAAAGAACCACACAGACAATGTCAAATATACATGAGACTTATTTTGTCACAGTCATTCTGAAGATTCATACTCATCCAGTCTTCTTAAAAATCTAATGCTTAACTGTTTGTTTGTTTGTTTGTTTTGTGGTACTGCAGAGTGAATCCCAGGCCTCACACATGCTAGGCAAGCACTCTACCACTGAGCTACATCCCCAACCTTCTTCATTTTATTTTGAAGTAGGGTCCCGTAAAGTTGCTCAGGCTGGCCTGGAACTCATATTTCTGCCTCAGCTTCCTAAGGAGCTGGGATTACAGGCATACACCATCACACCTGGAAGTATTCATTTTTTTTTAAGACAAAGAAAATGGAACACAGAAATTTAAGTATTATGTGCAAGATTACAGAGCCAGCATCAGCTGAGCCAAGAATCCAACAGAATTAGCTACTTCCAGAGCCCAAGTTCTTAACCACTAGGTTATGCCTTTCTAATTCTAGCAATGTTCTAATTCTAGTAATGTTCTAATTCTAGTAGTGTTCTATTTCACAAACTGAGTACATATATTTATATGTATATATATTTATATGTACATATATATGATGTTCCTTTTATGTGTATCAAATATTTCATTTAAATATATAAGGTTTTAGAACTGGGGGTGGTGGCACATGCCTGTAATCCCAGCATTCAGGAAGCTGAGGCAAGAGGCTCATGGTGAGTTCGAGACCAGCCTGGGCCACACAGTGAGTTTAACGCCAGCCTGAACTACATAGCAAGACCCTGTCTCCAAAACAAACAGACAACAACAACGAAAAAGTCAGGGATATGGCTCAGAGGCACAGCACTTGCCTGGTAAAATAGAGAGTTCAATTCCCAGTACAAAACAAAACAAAAACTATAGGAGGCTGAGGCAGGAGGATCACTGCAAGCTCAAGACCAGCCTGGGCTACAAAATGAGCTCAAGGCCAGTCTGAACTGCATAGCGAGATCCTGTTTCAAAAGAACACACAAAGCAAGCTAAAAACTATAACTGGAAAGAACCCCATTGCTCACTCAAACTTCACGAAGCGCCTCCAAGGCCGACAGTGGGAGAGAACCCGAGGAGGCGCAGCGGGACCTCTCAGAGCCCATCTGGCGCCCCAATGCCGCGGTCCGACTTTCACCCCAATCTCGGCTGCACTTCCCCTCTGACCTCAGGGGGCGCCGTTCTCTCACTTCCCACGCGGTGCAGGACTAAGTTTCAGTCCAGGGCTCGTAGACAGCGTTAACTCCCTCTAGATGACAGCGGCACCAGGCGCCCACTGGCGTGAATGCAAAAGCGGCGGGCTATGGAGCGGGCTGCATGGAGTCCCACATATAAGTGAAAAGCTCACCGCGATTCCTGGCTTGTCTTAAGTGATAGGGCCAATCAGCACTGCGACTCAGATTCGGCGCTGAGTTCCGTGGCGTCTGAGGCCACCACCCCTGAGTCTGGGGCAGGGTCCTCGCCCCCCCCACGTTGGCTCCCAGGGACTGTCTGGCTCCTGCTTATCCCAGCTAACACGGCGGGATTCTGAAGGCGCTGGGCCCCAGCTCGGGCGTCCCTGAGAAGGGGCAGCTAGGCGGGTGGAAAGCGCGGGCCGGGCAGCGCCGGGACTACCTACCTAACACCAGGATACGGTCCTCGGGCCGCAGTTCCGGCTCCAAGAGGGCACGGAAGGAAGAGAAGTTCCCGAACCATTCGTAGTGGGCAGAGTCGACAGCGCCTCGGTAGCGCTGGTCCCAGTATTGGACCTCGCGGTACTCGAAGTTCCGCTCCGGCAACTCCGGAGAGGGTGCTGGGGCCCCATGAGAAGCCATGCTCTTTGCAACCACCAGAGCCCGGCCTGGCAGCCAATGGCGCGCGTGAGAGGCGGAACCCTCGGGGGCTCCGCCCACCTCCTGCAGTTGCTCAACATAAACACGTGAAACTTCCGTCCTCTGCTCGGTGTTCTTGGGAAAATCCTCCGGCTGGAAAGCTGAATTGGATCGTGAAGCCCCTGGCTGCCCAGTCACCTGGGAGAGCCATACCTGCTTGCTGTCAGACTCACTCGGGTTTATCATTGCGACCTTTCATGTTTCAGTTTGGACGACTTCGCCTATTAAGCCTAAAAATTAACTGAAGCGTCACTTTTAAGCCGTTTCAGACCTCCAAGAAGGCTCTGAAGGGAGGTGGGAGGGGCGCAGACTGGGGCTTTGCCCTCCAGCACAAACTCGATTTTTTTGCTGCACAAGTGAACTGCAACTGGTTCTGGAGGCAGGACTGTTTCTTTTCTGAGCAAACGTTGATCCTCTTGTTAGCTCCTGAGTACCCAGTTGGGTATATACTGGGGAGTAAAACTGTGCCTGCTCTTACAGAGTGTGTAATTCGCTGGAGGAGTGGGAGAAATAATTTTAGTGGAGTAAGCACTGATTTTGGCCCCTCACCACCAGCGCTTTATTTGGTAGGATGGTCCCCGCGGGGAGCGGAACCTAAGTGTCGAAAGGTTGAGTTTCCGGGTGGTGGGCCTACTTGGATCGGCGCACAGTCAAGATGGCGGCTGGGCTGCGGAAACGCTGCCGGGAGGGATCCGCGGCCCAGCCGGGGGGATTCTGCAGACAATGGCTACAGCGCGCCTGGCAAGAGCGGCGCCTACTACTGCGAGAGCCGCGCTACACGCTCCTGGTGGCCTCCTGCCTCTGCCTGGCGGAGGTGGGCATCACCTTCTGGGTCATTCACAGGGTGGCATGTGAGTGCGCCGAACGGGAGAGGAGAGGAGGGAGGGAGATCAGAACCCTGAACCAATCTGGGACCCGGACTCGGAACTCAAAACTAGACTTCAGAGACCCTCATTCATCATTTTCAGTCGTACGTTCCTTACTGGAGCCCCCAGCCTGTTCCACAGAAAACGCGATCTTTATCCTGACCCTATAAAGGGGGTGACCCTAGAGTTTGGCCTTCTGCCTTGAACATTCAGCCTGCCAGGCTGAGAAAGCAAACCTGCCTGGAAGTCACTTCTGGGCTAGAGTTAATGCACTGCTGCTCCTGCTTGGCTTTGCGTCTTTGGACACGTCACTTCCCCTCCCAGATCTCGATTTTATTTTTTTTTTTCACCCATTGGATTCTGAGATCTTGAAAGTGCGTTCACAACATTGGTATTCTGTGCCCATTTGAGTCCATTAGGCATTATCAGTGGCTTCTTTTCAGGCTAAGTGGCTTCCCTGCTAAAGACGACTCATTCAACGTATCTATTGAGTGCTTGTTGTTTGTGTAATGTGCTAGGTATCAGAGGTAGTAAAAGAGATGAATGTGGCTTGAACAAAAATAAACTAGCAGGCACCTCCAGGGCATCATACTCAGGAGAGAAGGTTTCATAGTGTCCCCTTGGAAGGTGGGTGCGAACTAGCCAGGTAAGGAGAGAGAAAAGGTGAGCCAGAGTGGCGGCACTCGCCTGTAATTCAGGTATTCAAAAGGCTGTGGCAGGAGGATTGCTGTGAATTCAAGACCAGCCCAAACTACATAGTAAGACCTGTCTCAAAAAGACAAACAACTAAAAACTAAAAAAATTAAAAAGTGATTTCTCAAAAAACTAGGATTGGAGGTCCCATTGGACCCAGCTGCACCTCTTCTGGGTATTTACCCAGAAGAATTAAAAACATCACACCACAGTGACATATGTGCACCCACCTTGAGAGCAACATAATTTGTAATAGCTAAATCTTGGAAACAACCTAAGTGCATATTGACTGAGGAACAGATAAAAAAGATGTATTTTTATACAATGGAGTACTACTCAGTCATAAAGAATGATAAACTTGAAACTTTTATAGGTAAATGGCTGCCAGTTGAGGCCATACTCATAAGTGAAGTAAATCAGACTGTATTGTCTCACTAGTGTGAGAAGCTGAAAGAAATAATATGTGTGTGTGTATATATATGTGTATATGTATGTGTGTGTGTATATATGTATGTATATATATATATATTTATATATATAATGCAATGTATATACCATTGTTTCCCCCTAGTTACTGTGTTTTGAAAATTTTTTAAAAATAGATTTGAAGGCCAGGTATAGTGGTACATACCTATAATCCCAGCCCTCGGGAGGCAGAGGCAGGAGGATCAATGTGAGTTTGAGGCTAGCCTAGACTACATAGTGAGATCCTGTCTCTCAAAAAACAAAAATAAAATAATAAAATAGATTTGAAAGATAAATAAATAAATTGGTGTTTTGACCAGACTAAGAAAATAAAAGGAGTAAGGGAGGAATGCCCAGCAAAAGGGGTCCTGTATCAAAAAACCTCCAGTCAAAAAAGATTGTTTAGCTGGGCATTCCTGGGCACACATCTGTAATTACAGCACTTACAGATGGATTGCTGTGAATTTGAGGCCAGTCTGAGACCCTGTCACAAAAACAAAATCAAACAAAACAATACAAGAAATAGGGTGTAGAAAACGATGATAGTAGTGAGAGGTAAAAATGTAGAAATTGAGTTTGTGAAGAGACTTAAAAGCCTTAAGGAGATAGCACGGTGTTTAAGAATTTGGGATCTAACTCCACGCTTAACTCACTGATCTTAAGCTACTCAGTTAAGCTATCCCGTTAACTTTTAGGTTCCTCTTATAAAAATAAGTATGACAGAAATTGATCCTTGTCTTCAGGATTTTAGGGAATCATCGAAGGGTTTCAGGGAGAGAAGCTTGATAGTGATTCATGTTGTAGGAAACGGGTACAAGGTGGAAATGTGGTGGGGGAACGATAGAAACCAGGATCTGAGTTAGGAGAGCACTGTAAAGTTCAGGCTACAGATCATGTTAGACCCAATATGAAATGTATAGAACTTAGCAGAGAAGGATGGGCTAGTAGAGATATTTAGGATGAATAGGCAAGACTTGTTGACTAAGGGTCAGAGATGAGACAGAAGGATGTATCAGGGATGTCACTTAGATTGGTGACCTGGTCAGCCACGAAGTTGGTGGTGTTAGTCCTCAAACCCAGGAAGGACAGCTGTCTAAAAGCAGGAGGAAAGATGCTGAGTTGAATTGTAGACGCCCTGACTTTAAGCTACTCTGGTCTCCCGAGGGAGTGTCCAACAGTTTAGACGGGGTGGTAACAGAGGCCCTGGGAATGAGCTGGAACTCTGTGCTTTGGTGTTCTGGGGACATAGGGTGTGAGGACAGGCAGTCTCTGGACTGAAAAGTCATCGGTTATCTTGCCTTCTTCCAGACACAGAGATTGACTGGAAGGCCTACATGGCCCAGGTAGAAGGCGTCATTAACGGCACATATGACTACACACAGCTGCAGGGTGACACTGGACCACTCGTGTGAGTAAAGATAGAAGGTTTGGGGAGGATACGAAGGGCCGGCTGGGCACCAGGCTGCCCGGCCAGCCCTAAGCTCACGTTCCCTGCCATCCTCCAGCTACCCAGCCGGCTTCGTGTACATCTTCATGGGGCTGTACTATGCCACTGGCCGGGGCACCGACATTCGCATGGCCCAGCATATCTTTGCTGTGCTCTACCTGGCTACACTGCTGCTAGTTTTCCTGATCTACCATCAGACCTGCAAGGTGAGTCCATGCCAGCAGGACCTGCAAGGACCAGCGATGGGGGTGGCTCAGGTGTGGGGAGCTGACCTCACTCGCCACTGTGCCTGCCCCTCAGGTGCCGCCCTTCGTCTTTTTCTTCATGTGCTGCGCCTCTTACCGTGTCCACTCCATCTTCGTGCTGCGGCTCTTCAACGACCCCGTGGCCATGGCACTGCTCTTCCTCAGTATCAACCTCTTCCTGGCCGGGCGCTGGGGCTGGGGCTGCTGCTTTTTCAGGTTAACACTGCTCCCTTCCTGTCCTTTCCCTTTTGCATCACAGAGAGTAAGGGTGCGGCCCCCCAAAGCTAAGTCTGGGATCTGTAGAAAGGCTACCCTCATGCCCCCTGCACATACTCACAGTCTTCCTCTCCTGCTCCCGACAGCCTCCGTGGCTGGTTGCCCTGCGGACGTGTCACTCAGTGCCCACACAGTCCATCTGGGCTTGGGGACTGGATGTCTGGGCCCCCGTCCAGCTTCACCCGGGCCGCTTCCCTTCCCCCAGCAGCTCCGAGTGCCGGCCCATTGCGGTGTGGTGGTGTGTCTGTGGAAGGCCGGCACCCAGGCCCGCAGCTCACCTGTCGATCCTCCCCCGTGCCACCTGCAGCCTGGCAGTCTCTGTGAAGATGAACGTGCTGCTCTTCGCTCCCGGGTTGCTGTTCCTTCTGCTCACGCGGTTCGGCTTCCATGGCGCACTCCCCAAGCTGGGCATCTGTGCTGCCCTTCAGGTACCCCTCTTCACCCTTCCCCCCCCTCGCGAAGCGGAGGCCATTCGCCCAGCCTCCTTTCACCCTCGAGGCTTCCTCAAGGCCGGGAGTCAGGGCTTTAGCGTCCATGCTCAGCTGACAGCCACCATGTCTGCGTTAGCCTCCATGATCCTGGAACAGAGCTGCTGAACTAGTGGCCTCAGGTTGTAGCCCAGCTGTTGCTGACGTGGTAAACCCAACTCAAAACCTCGTCACCACTTTCCTCCTCGACTGCTCGGGACGGGCTCTGGCATGGGGTGGCTGCGGGGAGGTGGCTTCCCATTACTCCTGGTGGGAACTGGGGACCCTCTCAATCCCACTCCTCTCAGTGATTGGCATGAGGCTGGGGTGAGCCTTGGCAGCCCTGCTGACGTCACACCCACTCTCAGGTGGTGCTGGGTCTGCCCTTCCTCCTGGAGAACCCCCTCGGCTACCTATCTCGATCCTTTGACCTCAGCCGCCAGTTTCTCTTCCGGTGGACAGTGAACTGGCGCTTCCTCCCGGAGGCGTTCTTCCTGCATCGCGCCTTCCACCTGGCGCTGCTGGCTGCCCACTTCTGCCTGCTCCTGCTGTTTGCTCTCTGCAGGTGGCACAGGTAAGAAGCGGGGCAGTCCCCTGAGCAGAGCTGGGGGAGGAGTAAAGAGCCTGGGCCTTAGAGGCTACCTGGAGGAGATGCCAAGCTCCTGGGGATGAGTGGAGTTAGGCCCGTGATGGGCGCTTGATAAATGTCTGAATTGCTTCTCCCTAGGACAGGAGAAAGTATCCTGTCGCTGCTGAAGGATCCCTCCAAAAGAAAGGTCCCACCCCAGCCCCTCACCCCCAATCATATCCTTTAAATCATGGAAAGGTAAGTCCTGCCTTGTCCAGGTGTCCAGTTCTGGTGGCCTCCAGTGACTGGTGACCTGGGGGCAGGAAGAAGAGCCCACTGGTAGAGCTCCTCTTCCGCAGCACTGTGCCAAGTACTTTATACACGGAACGTGTTTTACACTGAATTCTAAACGGCAAGCTGTGGTGACACAGGCCTCTCATCTCAGCTCTCAGGAGGCTGAGACAGGAAAATACAAATTAGAGCTACATAGCAAGTTCCAGGCCAGCCTTAGCTACACAGAGAGGCTGTCTCAGTGAATGAATACACAGCTGTGTACGTACGGAGCAGTACAAGTGATGGAGCTGTCAGGTTAGTGCTCACACTGCAGCCTAAGAGTTCCATTCGTTCTAACATTTAAAGCTCACAGAGACCCTGACACAGGGAGGTGCTCTGATCCTCATTTTGTAGATGACAAAAACCAAACCTCGAAAGGGTTAGTATGTAAGGGACTGGCATCACACAGCTAGCGAGGGACTCAAAGTCACCAAGCCTGCGGTCCAGAGCGGGTGTAGAGCAAGGGCAAAGCCAGGGGACTTTCTGACCACCAGATTCCTGCCCCTCTTGTCCCTACCCCCCACTCCTGCCTGGGTCCTGCCCTTTGGCCTTGACCATCACCCACAGATCGTCTCCACCCTCTTCACCTCCAACTTCATTGGCATCTGCTTCAGCCGTTCCCTGCACTACCAGTTCTACGTGTGGTACTTCCACACGCTACCCTACCTCCTGTGGGCCACGCCTGCTGGCTGGCTGACACACCTGCTCAGGTACAGCCCTGAAGGCTGGGGAGCAGGGGGCACGGCTACAGGACGTGTCCAGGGTGCGAGGGGCCAAAAAGGGACCGCCTTGGCGCCAGGCCGCACCGAGCGGAGCCATCTCTTGTCTCCAGGTTGCTGGTGCTCGGGCTCATCGAGCTCTCCTGGAACACATACCCGTCCACGTCCTGCAGCTCTGCCGCCCTGCATGCGTGCCATGCTGTCATCCTGCTGCAGCTCTGGCTGGGCCCTCAGCCTTTCCCCAAGGGCACCCGGCACGGCAGGAAGGCCCACTGAGACCTGCACCTCACCTCCGGCCTGCGTGGAACCTGGGGGATGGGCTCTGAGCCCTTGAGAATAAACCTTGCCACATCCACCTCTGTGCAGCCTACGTGGAGCTGAGGGCAGCTGGTGCCTGGCCAAGCTTCGGGGACCTGCACCCAGCAGACACAGCACTCAGCATCCTGGGAGTCTGAGGCAGAAGGTTCACTGGTTCAAGCCCAGCCCAGGTCCCTTAATGAGGCCCTGCGGCAAAATAAAAAGGGCCTTCAATGAAAGACCTGGGCTCACCTCCCAGTGCTGTGAAAATAAAATGATGATGCCTGGCCGGGTCATTGTAAGAGGCACTTTATTGCGTGGGGCGGGGACTGTGGCTCCCCTCACACTGCGGCAGGAGCTCAGCGTGCATGGGGAGGGAGCACAGGCAGGCACTTTTCATGAGGGCCGGGGGCCTGGAGGGAGGACTGAGAGGTGCAGGCCAGGCTGGCACCTGCCCACCGATCTTTCCCAGGACCCAGCGGGTGGCCCTGGGCGGCAGTGACTGGGGGGCGGTGCTGGGGGCAGGGCGGCCCTCACACGTTGGCGGGGCTGTAGCACAGTAGGTGGAGCTGCAGGTTCTGGTCCCAGTGGCGCAGCAGCAGGAAGAGCCCGCGGGCGGCAGCCTTGAGCGCGGCCAGGTCGAGGCCGTCTGGCAGGCGCTGGGCCCGCAGCCAGCAGTCGGCCTTGGCCGCGGTCAGCTCCCACTCGCCGAAGGCGGCAGCGCAGCGGTGCTCCAGCCACGCGAGCGCCACGGCCGTGGCCCAGCTGCGGCTCCGCAGGTCCGCGCCGCCCGGCCCGTCCGCCCCCTCCGAGGCCTCCGTGTCGGAGCCCCGGCCGCTGTCCACCTGGCCCGGGCCCTCGGAGCCCGAGCTGGGCGACGGGCTGCAGGAGGCCGTGGCGCTGTCGCCCTGGCCCACCCCCGGGCCCAGCAGCGCCCAGGGAGACGCGGCCGAGGCGGGGCTGAGGCTGCTGCGGTGCGCGGCGAAGGGCGAGGCGCGGCACAGGCGCTCCTGCGGGATGCGCACCGCGGCGCAGAAGGGCGCGTCCAGGCGGAAGCAGCCCGGCGCCTCCTGCAGCCGCACCTGAGGAGAGAGGAGGTGGGGGGAGAGGCGAGCTGGGACGCGCCGGCCCGGGCTCGGCGACCGGCCTCCCTCCACCTCCCGAGTCCTCACCAAGGGCAGGTAGTCGTGCGCACTGCCTTCGCCGCCGCCCTCGCAGGTCTGGCCCGCGTCCGGGGTGCTCTGGCGGCGGCGGCGGCGGCCCAGGCTGAGCCTGGAGGGAGGCTGGGGCGGCGGGTGGCAAGGACCCCCCGCGGGCGTCGTGGGCTCCCCAGAGGCCAACTGGGAGTTGTCACCGTGGTCCAGGTCCCGGGTGTCTGCAGAGAGCCTCTCTGAAGTCCCATGGTGGGGCTCAGCCCCACGGTGCCCCACTCTCCCTGCCCGTGATACCTTCTGCGGGGACAGCTGTGGGCAGAGAAGCTGCAGCCGCGCCTGGGGGCACTGCCACCTCTGCGAGGATCAGAAGGCAGTTCTGTTGGATGCACAGCCAGCGAGGTGTCTGCCGCTCCGCTCCAAGAGTTCGCAGCAGGTAGAGGCCACTACCTACCTGAGCTCCGCACCTGCAGGGCCTCAGGCAGCACCTCCCTGGTGGCAGCGTCCACAGCTACTGGGCAGGTGAAGCAGGAGAGGGCCAAGCTGACCTTGCTTGTCTGCAGGGCTCGGAGCAGGGACCTCCGCGCCTGGCCTGTGAATCAAGCAGTGAGTGCCTACCTACTACAGGGCTGCACGGGAACATCAGAGCAGCTGTGCACGTTGCAGGCCCCAAAACAGCTCAGATGCACCAACATCCACAAGAAGAGGTCAGGCTAGACACTCAGCCCGTCCTGGGGGCAGGCCACACAGGAAGTCAGGATTCTGGCTCCACCCAGGAACATCCTCTGGTTCCTCTTCCTCTACTCTTTCAGGTACTATCCAATAGGACTTCCTGGGCGCACGGAAATGTTCCATGTCTACATGGACCAGTGTCATAGCCACTAGTGACAAGTGACTATTGGATACTTCAAGTGTGCCTAGTGCAAGTCAGTGATTGAAACTGTGTGTGTGTTGTGTGTGTGTGTGTGCATACATACTTGCACACGAGCTATACTGGGGTCAAATGCAGGACCTTGCATATCAAGAAACAATATTGATGCAGGACCTTGCAAATCAATAAACAATGCAGGACCTTGCAAATCAATAAACAATATCCCTGCCCTCTTTTTTTGTTTTGTTTTATTTTGTTTTAGTTGAGACAGGGTATTACTATGGTAGTTCAGACTGGTTTTGAACTTACTATGTAGCCCAGACTGGCCTCCAACTCACTGTGATCCTTCTGCCTCAGCTTCCTGAGTGCTGGGATTACAAGTGTGCACCACCACACCCAGCTTCCCCGCCTTTGTTTTTTGAGACAGGGTCTCACTATAAGCTTGCTCAGGCTGGCCTCAAACTTGTCATCTTCCTGCCTCAGCTTCCCAGGAAGATGGGAACCACAGGTGCTCGCCTCCAGGCCTGGCTTAATTTCTTGGCAATGTGCTGAGCTGTCATGGTTTATGTACGTGGCCCCCAGGCCTCATGCATTTGCATTGTGCATTTGTGATGGGTTCATTGTCTAGTACTTGGATTGATAGTGTCAGTGTTACACCTGCCTAGGGGTAGAGCCAGCATACAATGCAGTGGCTGAAAAGTGTGTCTCTCTCTCTTATGGTTTCCGCCTTGCTGTTTGCAGCTGCCATGAACTGCAGCCCCACCATGCCACCCTGCCTTGGAGCCAACTGAGTATGGACTGAAATCTCAAAAAAACTAAGAAATAAACCTTTCCTTTCCCAACTTTGGGCGGGCATCAGGTATTTTGTCTCAGCGACAAGTAAAAAGTAACTAAGACAGCCACCTCAAATCATTCATGATCAAAATGAGGAAGCACATGATCCAAAGAGACCTATAAACCTCGGCCACTCTGTCCCATGCCCACCGGCCCTCACTTGGCCCACTTGCAACTCACCTCGGTCAGCCGCAGTCTCAGCCCCTCCTCGGAGAGCCAGCTGTTCATTGTCCCGAACCACGGAGGCTGCTGTCAGCCGGTGCAGTGCTTGGTCCCAGGCCACTTCTCTTCCAGGGGATGATGGAGGCCTCGAGCCATCCTTGGGCCCCCACAGGGTCTCAAGCCCAATACCCACCTCCCAGCACATAGGCTGCTGCCCACACAGACCCCGGATCACCACATGGCAACGGGGAGCCTGGGGGGGCAGTGGCTCGGCAGGAAGGGCTGACTCTTCACAGGGTGGCACAGCCGTGAACAAGTAGGGTGGCTCCATCAACATGTCCCAGTCCAGGGGGACAGGGGAAAGCAGGTTTCCTGGGGAGAAGGTGGCTGTGCTAAGGTCAGTGCACAGGGGCCTAGACCCCAAGGCTGTCCAGTGTCAGGGAATGAAGCTTGTGGGGGTGCAGGCAGGGGGCAGGATCGGGTGCCCGCAGGTTCCCCCCGGGCCTTACCTAGCCCTTACCTGAGTCATCCAGGCCCTGACCCAGCTGCTGGGCTGCCTCTGGGCCAGCCCCATCTAGTACTGCACTCAGAGATGGGTGCCGACGGCAGCCAGGCACCGGGTTTGCCCGACCTGGGGGGGATGAGAGACTTCGGCCGGCCAGAGCTGCTCTGTGCCGACGGCCCAGCACCTCAGCACTCAGGGCTCCTGCCTGCTCGGGAGATGTGGGGCCACTGGTCAAGCAACAAAGCTTCTGGTCATCGTCCACCCGCATGTAGCTGGCTACATGGTCCTTGCAATCCCACCTCTCTACCCCTTTTCCACTTAAGGTTGATGCTTGTCTCTTATGTTTTTGCTTATGTCTTTTTTTTTTTTTTTTGTGGTACAGGGGATGGAACTCACGACCATGCACTCGCCAAGCAGGCACTTATACCACTGAGCTAAATCCCTGGCTCCTTTTTTTTTTTTTTTTTTGACAGTCTTTTTATTTTTTGCTACCAGGGATCGAACTTATAACTTTGCTCTTGCTAGACAGGCACTTGTGCGGCTGAGCTAAATCCCCAGCCCTCCCCTTCTTTTTACCCAGCAAGCTTCTACTTATTCTTCCAGACATGGCTCTTACTTTCCCTCTGACAGGGTTAGCTGTCCCGGCTCTGGGCTCTCATGGCACTGTGTCCTGGTTGCTGCATGTTGTCATGAGTGTAGATTCATCCATCTATCCCCTAGCTAGACTTACTAGTCAACACTGCAGCAGGTGGTAAATAAATCTCACTGGCTACTTGACGGATAAATGTGGGCTGAATCTCACCTTGAATGAAGCTTGTGGGGGTGCAGGCAGTGGGCAGGATCGAGTGCCCAGGGGTTCTCCCCGGGCCAGGCTGCGGCAGCCCTGCTGAGAAGGGGGATCCAGAGGAAAGGTCCCCTCTGGGGAGCCAGGGCCCTGGGAGCCTGGGGACTCGCTGCTCCCGGTGGAGCCTGGGCCTGGCTCAGGGCTGGCCGAGCAGTGGGTGAGCACATATTGCTCCCGGATGTAGGAGGACTGGAAAATGCGGCGCCATATGGCTGTGTCGGAGGAGGGGTTGGGTCCTGGGTCTGTGATCGGGTCTGTCAGAACATCTGTACCTGTTGGGGGGGGCGGAAGAATGGGCCCCAGCCTGTCCCCTCCCATCCCCCTCTCCAGCACAGCCCCGCACGTCGCTGGGGCACTCACTGCGCTCAGAGTCCCCGGCAGCCCATGGGTGGAACACCTCTGCGGACACAGTGCCAAATGTTCCTGGTGGCTCTGAGGTCCCAGTGGGCTCCGTGCCAGGGCTGGTGACAGATGGCGCCTCCTCTGGGGACGGGAACACAGAGCCACCGAAGCTCTGCCAGCCAGGCTCTTGGGCCTAGGAGGAACAGCCCTGAGAAACCGCTTGACGGCAGCTCCCCTCAGCCTCGCTCCAAACAGGGCCTCACGGTGGAAGGCGTGGCGCTAACAGGCCAGGAGCAGAAGCCCGGTATCCAGGCTTGAGGCCATGAGGGCCAGCACAACCGCTTGTGCAGCTGAGCTCTGGGTCTGCCCAAGCTTCCTGGCAGCCAGATAAAAAAGGCAAACAAGCTATTATATGGCTCTAACAGTCCAAGGGAATCAGTACACTTAGTTCTTCCAGGTAAATACAGCTTTTCATTTAGAAAGAAAAAATGAACATTTCTCCAACTCCTACTATGGGTGAAGCATCCGCTCAGGGCACGAGGGGTGGCAACTCAGGGTGCAGCAACCTCACAGGGAGGAAATGGGCTCAGGGAGGTAGCAGGGAGTGTGTTGGGCAGTGCTCTCTGTAAGCCACTGTGTGAAGAGTGAAAAGCATCTCAGCAAATGCTGGAGCTGCTCAGCGGTGGCTGTGAGCTTTAGCGAGAAACAAGGGCAGCGGCCAGCTCTCTGCAGACTCAGGAGAGGAGCAGACAGAGAGGAGCAGGATGCACTGCCCCAGGGGTCCCGGCACAAAGCTATGGGGCCCTAGAGGTGAACAAAGGAGTTCCTCCAGAGAGGAAGTGGCTGAAGCTGTGGGACTGAAGCCCTGGCTAGGCGTACCCCTGGGGGGCGGGCTCGGAAGCCATCCACCCTGAAGAGTGCACAGTAGCCGAGCAGCTGGTCCCCAGGGTAGAGTGCTGGGATCTCCCTCGGGGTGAGCAGGGCCTCCACGGTGTCAGGCACAAACCAGTCCACAGAGACATCGCTGAGAGCGGGCTCCAGCGCCTTCCGCACAGCCTGCACCAGCTGTGGGGAGTGCGGGGGACAGGGGGACACAGAGAGATCAGGGTGTCACAGCCAGACAGGGCAAGCAAGCAGCCCTTCTCTGAAGGCACCTGCCTAGCCCTGAACTGATAGCCAAGAGGACTGGGCTGGGATCAAGAGAAGAAAGGATCTGAGAGGCTGAGGCAGGAGAATCACAAGTTCAAGCCCAGGCTGGGCAACTTAGTAAGACCTTGCGTCAAAAATAAAAACTGGGTTAGAAATGTAGATCAGTGCAAAGGCCCTGGGTTCAGTTCCTGGACTGGAGGAACCAGGCTAAAGCAGGGTGGGGTGTGCTGAGTGCTTGGGTCGCATGCTCAGTCTGTCTCCTGGCCTGAGCTTTGCCCTATGGATGGAACAGAACCTCTACGGACAGACGAAGTTCAGTTCCTATAACCTGGGGTGGGGGTGTCACAGACTGTCCCACCCCATCACCTTCCACAGCATCTCCCAAGTCTTCTCCTGCCTGGCATCTCTGGGAGCAGGGATCCAAGTAGGGAGAAGCCCCTGGGAGGTACCCAGAGCCCAGCCCCATGGGGGTCCCTTTCAGTTTGGGGCGCAGCTTGGGACAAGGACTTCAGAGCCGAGCACAGGCCCAGGGCTCACTCACCGCGGGCTGCAGCCTCTCCCCGGGCCGCAAGAAGTGGGCACTGCCCCTGCTGAGCACCGCCAGCCCCCGAAGCAGCTGGTGGCAGGTGGCTCCCAGCCCGAAGGCGAAGCACCTGGTGGGGAGGGCAAGCAGCTGTGACCTCTGGGAGCAGCCGGGGGGCTCGGTCCCTGGCACCCAGCTCTGCCTACTGTCTACCTGGCTGACCCCCGGTGCCACCTCATGAGCTCCAGGGCTTGGTGGGTGGTGGCAGCCCCAGGCGAGGCGGCGGTGAGCAGGAACAGCTGCCGGGGGTGGGCCCTGTGTTGTGGCTGCCTTAGGGCCCAGGCCAGCGCAGCCAGCACATCCGGGGGACCCTGTGCCACCTGTAGGGTCTCAACGCTCTCGCAGATCAGCTGCACAGTGTCCTGGAGAGAGACGCACAGGATGGGCGTGGCGGGGCCATGCCGAGAGGATCCAGGAGAGGTTCCCAGCCCAGGCCACACTCACGTCGCTGCAGGGCCGGCTCTCAGGGAAGAGTGGCTGCACGCAGGTCCCAAACACAGTCAGGTTGACAAGTGTCTGAGACGGGAGGGACTTCACGGCCAGCACAATGGCATCCTGGAGGAGGGGGAGAGGACAGCCAATTGCTTGCTGGCTCAGGCCAGGATAAAATGGGGTGCCAGGGAGATTGACTCTGTGACTAGGTCGCTGAGTGTGCCTCTGGCCCCTGGAACCTGGGAGCCACGTATGCGGGAGTGTATGAGAAAAGAACAGCGGAGGGTGAGTACAGAAAGATGGCGTCCTCGGGAACGAGACTTTGGCTGCTAGAGGCTGCTCTGTGCTCACCTGCAACCCAGCACCCCACCTGAGTCCCAGGCCACCCCCAGGGAGCCCCACGGGCCTTGTGTGCCGCGCTGCTGCCATCCAGCAGGAAGAGCAGCTCCCGGGTAGCTGTGCACAGGTGTCCAGGGCTGGCGCTCAGGTCCGGGCAGAAGCTTAGCACCAGCACCGGGTTCAGCAGGATGTCCTTGTGGAAGCGGCGCTGCAGGAACCACACCTGGCAGGGAGACCCGGGTCAGCCTGGGGGAGCTCAGTGCGGCTCAGTCCAGGCCACAGAGGGTCCTGGCCCCGAGGCCCCTTTCTGTGCAATTCTCCCAGAACAGCTTTGGAGTGGGCTGGGTGAAGCAGGGGTGGGTGGGAGGCTGTCCCCTGCTTATTTATGTCACACCTGTGTCCTCCCAGTCACCCCTGGGGCAGGGGATGCACCCAGGCTCCCCACCCCCACCCCCTGACTATACCCATCTGCCCTCTGGGTTAGGCCAGCTATAGCAGCCAGGAAAGGTCTTGCTGAGAAAAAGACACCCTGCCCCAGCCCAGCAGGAGCCTGTACTTCACAAGACACAACCGCCACCAGCACTGGGGCCACAGAGGCCAGGCCGAGAGCCCCTTCGCCCTACCTGCCGGTCGCCATCACTGTCCCGCCGCTGCAGCCTCTGGAAATCCCGGCGGGCCCTCACCTGGGCTTCGTATTCCGCCGAGCTCAGGCTGCCAGCCTCCAGCATCAAGTGCGGCTGGTGGGGCTCTGAGATGGGACACAGCTCTGTGGGGGACTCCTTTCCCCTGGAAGAGCCCTGCTGTCTAGTGCTTCTCAGAACTGGAGACTGAATGCAGGGCCTTTGCACTGCGCTGTGTGTCCCAGCCCTGATTTCTTAAATTTTATTTATTTATTTTTTTGGCGGTACCAGGGATTGAACTCATGACCTCACACTTGCCAAGCAGGTGCTTATGCCACTGAGCTAAATCCCCAGTCCCTCTTAAATTCCAAAACACAGTCTCACCAAATCGCTAGGTTGCCCAAATTGGGCTTGAACTTGTGATCTTCCTCAGCCTCCCAGAGTGCTGGGATTATAGGTGTGTGCCCCTGTGCCCAGCTCAGTCCCTCTGTTTTAAGAGGGCCCTGCAGGCCCAGGGTCCCTGCACCAGGGGCCCGTTCTCACAGAGGGCTCAGCCTATCCAGCCTGTGGCCTAGAAATCTCCATGTGTAAATGCTTCCTGTCTACCACATGGCCCAGGTTCTCACCACTGGGGTGCAGCAGGATCTCCAAAGGCCGGTCACATCGGTGGCCTTCGGCCAGTGTAACACAAATGGTGGCCGCAGAGCTGGCATGAGGGGGGGCGTCCGCCCGCAGGGCATGTGAGGGGCTCTCCAGGCCTGAGGGACAGAGGCAGGGTGGGGTGCCGGTCACTCTGCCCCAGGCCAGCAGTAGGCACACAGACACTGGTTCCCAGAGGATGGAGGCTTTGGGCAGGGTTGTGACTTGGCTCCGCTCTGAGTACCCACCCACCTGCCAGCAGGCAGGGCCCGGTCACCAGCATCTCGAAGGAGAAGGTATAGGGGGCAGGGCAGCGGGCAGGGCCTGAGAACACGTCTGGAGGGGCAGCGGGCTCCTCACGGGTCAGCCCTTCCTCCTGAGGGCTGCCCACCCCGAAGCAGCTGGTGGGGCTGGAAGGGATAAGTGAGGTCACTCCTGAGGCCCCCCTGCTCTGATGGCTGACTGTCCCCGCCCCCCGCACGATGCTCTCCCTCACCCTGTCCAGCCCCCAGGGCATCCTGCCGAGGCCCCCTCACCCGCACTAGACCCAGAGTAGCCGAGGGAGGGACGAAGAGAATCACCATAGGCCCAACCTGTCGTCACAGAGCCCCGGAGGCCTGGGGGGCCCTGGTGGGCCTGGCGGGGCCAGTGGGGTGAGCACAGTGGGCAGAGCCACACGCAGCACCCCATCGGGCCTGGAGGGGAGCTCCCGGCTGCTGCTCAGGGTCACTGTCATGGTGCCAGCCGCAGCGATAAGGCCCGTGGGCAGCACCAGTGTGGACCGGGCCTGGGCCAGATCCAAGACAAGATGACCTGTGACGGGAGCACAGGGGAATCAGAGGAGATAGGCGAGGAGGAGGGAAGACAGAGTGGGGAGCAGGTGTGGGGTGGGGTAGGGGCTTCCTGGGGTTGGCAGTTCACACTGAGCATGCAGCACAGACTCGAGATGGATGGATGGGTGATGGTGAGTGAAGCGGGTGAAGGTGGAGTAGCCAGAAGGGGACATGCCCATCCCCATGGTCTTGGGGGGACCCCCACCGTCTGCCTCTCTTCCCCTGCCTGCCCCTTCTGGCTCAGCCCTGGGCACTGGTGTCTTAAGAGACACCCCCTGTGGACAGAACTGTCCCTCTAGTGGGGAACCCCCTGTGTCAGAGACTCCCTCCTCATGAACAGCAAGGACTCCCAGTGCCCACCATGGGGCCTCCAGGGGTTTCTACCTGGGAGGGGCACAGCAGTGGTGATCTGTGGGAAGCAGCTTAGAGGGTGCAGCACCTCTGCACACCAGGCACCCCTTTTATTCAGGTCCTAGGTTCCTACACAGACTGGGAGAGTCATCCGGTCCTAGCACAGCTTTCTCGCCCTACCTTACCTCACCTCCCACCAGAAGCATTTGCGCATCCTTTTGAGAACCACTTGCTGAATAAAAAGAAGGGAAGAAAAAGAAAGAGGGACAGTAAGAAGAAAAAGGGGTTTCCACTCCAGCCAGCAGAGACAACAATGCATCAGGCTGGGAAGCTCAGCTTTGCTATTTCTAACTGCACCCTGCAACTTTCTTAGGAGACTCAGTTTTCCCATCTGTAAAATGGGGAGCACAATAACTACTCACCAGAGACTGTGGTGAGTGTTAAATGGCAGAACCTATACAAAGCATCCGAGGTGTAAATTAATGGGCTGTTGATATTATTCTCATCATCACAGGGGGAAGGGAACCCCGCACATGTCACAGGTCTCCTACAGTCACAGCAGGTGATAGGAGTCCCCAGGCTTTGCAAAGGGTAAATCAGCATACCCATGAGTATGACCTACTTAGGAACCTTCCCACCCCCTCAGCCACACGCTGGCTCCTCTTCCTTCATGAACATTCCTGGGGCTTGAGCCCACGGCTCTCTCTTGCCTCTAACCACCTGTGGGGCTTCGGCCAGCTCTCAGCACCCTGGACGGTCACTGCGCTCAGCAGTGGAATTAAATATGAATGAGGAGATGACCGAGGGAACACGCAGGGCTCGGCGTCCCTCTGCTCCACACAGGGCCCCTTTGTGCAGGGTAGTGCATGAGGAGCTGGGCCTTGGAGGTGACCAAAGCTCTGTCCCGAGATCAGGAGCTAATGCTTCAGAGGGGCAGACAGACATGCAGACGGGTGACCACGACGCCCACTAGCAAGTGCTAAAATGAGATGGGGAAGAGACTGGGAGAGCGGGAAGATACATTAATTATTTGTGGCAGAGTAAGGAAGGGTTTTCTAAGAGTGACACCTGAGTGCACCTTAAAGGAGGAATCCACAGAGCGGGGAGACAAGGTGGGACCTGCAGGGGTGGGGTATGTGGGAGTGGCTGGGGTCAGAGCCCAGGGGTCGAGGGCCGGGGGCTGCACTTGATCCAAGAGGTCTGAAGCCTAAAGAACGAGGGATATGGGGGGGCAGCTATGGGGACAGGGGCGCTCTCTTGGCACCTTGGAGAGCCAGGGTCCACAGGGCGGCAAGGGCCCGTGACCCAGCGAGTTAGTCCGCCAGGGGGCTGAGCACCGTGCGAATGGATGGATGAGGACGCGCAGGGGCCGAGCGGGAGCGGCAGCGGGTGCGGTGCGGGGCCCCGCGCTGGGTGCGCCCCGGACTCACCCTGCGCGCAGCGGCGGGGGAAGGACGCCCCCGAGCCGGGCCCCAGCGCGCGGCAGCAGGCGGCCTGCGAGCGGCGCCGGCTCTGCAGCTGAAAGGACACGCGGCGTCCGGCAGCCTCGGCCTCGAAGCCCGACACCACCTCGGCCTCGGCGAGCGGGTACACGAAGACGCCTGCGGGGGGAGGCGGGTGCATGCGGGGCGGGCGTCCGGGAGGCGGCGGCAGCGGCCTCCGCCCGTGCCCGGGCCGAGCCCAGCCTCACCGTCCACCGGCTGCGGCTGCGGGTTGCGGTAGGTGAGCCGCGCCCGCAGGCTGAGGCAGGGGCCGTTGGCGCAGGCCCGGACCCAGGAGTCGGTGAGCGGCAGCGGCGTCCAACTGGCCGGGCAGTAGAGGCCGGGCATGGCGCCCTGCGCGGGCTCCGGGCCGGACGGCGTCCGCGTGCTCGCGCGTTACCTGGGACCCGGAGGCCGCGCGTTAATGAGTAACCGGGCCGCGGGCGCCGGGAGGCCGGGCGGGGGCGCAGCTGTCGGAAGATGCGCGGTGGGGCTCGGGGTTTAAAGCGCCCGCATCGCCCGGAGGCGCGGCCCGGAGGGTGCGCGCAGCGGGAGGCTGCGGAGGGAGTCGGGAGAGGGGCGCCTTGGGGGCAGCCGGAGAGGCGTCAGGGTCGGGGGCCCCGCGACGCGGCTCCAGCCGCCGCCGCCAGCGCCCCGATGCGGGGGCCGGGTCCCCGGGTGGCCCCTCTCCGCGCGCGCAGGCCTCACCGCCACTGCTCCGCGAGTCCCGGGCGTCGCCACCGCACCCGCCGGGGCCCCGCACCTGCACCTGCACCCGCGGGCGCCGGCTCGGGACTCCCGCTGCGGCCGCTGCGAGCCCGGGAGGGGCGCGGGCCTGCGGCGTGGTGCCGCCCCGCGGCGAGAGGCCGCCCCTCCGCCCCGCCCCGCCCCGCCCCCCGCAGCCGGGGCGTCCCCACCCCCACCCCGGGCTCTGTCGCGAGCTCCGCACCGCACTGCAGCGGCCGCGCCCGGCGTCCTCGCGGGACCCGGGCTCCGCGACCCCACGCCGCCGTCCCCGGAGAGGCCGGGCGTCCTGGAGCCTGCAAAGTCCGGCCCTGCAGCGACCCCAGCCCTGCACCTGCCCGCCTTCCCGGCGCTGCAGTGAGTCTCCCCGCAGCCGGAAGCGTTCACCGCAGTGCCATCTCCTACTTTGGCACGATGGCTGTGACCGCCTTGTTTCTGCCGTTTCCGGGGCTCCGAGAGTGAAGCGTCCAGCTCCGAGAGTGATGCAGACGGTCCCTGTCACAGCATCACTGCAGCGCCCGGGAAGGAATCAGCTGTGCTTGGAAAACAGGTCCCTTGTCGGGAGCCACGTTTTCCTGCTTTTGACAGCGTTCCCTGAGGCAGCCTCGGATGTCTGGAAGGCCCCTCCCGGGAGTCCCGTGGGGGACCCTCGGGTCTTGGCAAGCAGGCGGGTGTGTGTCACCCACGCAAGCTTGCCTCCGAGCGCCAGGCCCAGATTCTGCAGAGGCCCTGAGGGAGCTGAGGGTGGGGGTGGCTGTGGGGAGTGGGGTGTCAAGCCAGACCCCACACTCTCACCCTACCCATTAATTCTGTGGTTCCAGTCCCCAGCCACACTGACCTCAGGGGAGCCTGGGCCAGCCTGAGCACCTGGGCCCTCAACCTCCACCTTTGCCTTCCTCAGACCACTTAGTGGGACAGTGACTGCTTGGCCTTTTCCTCAGAAGCTTGGGATGGCCACACACACAGGGAGAGCACAGCCACCATCACACCGCTCAGCCACGGGGGCTCCAGTGGGTCCTTGCTCTGACCTTGCCCAGAGGGCCACTAGCCCCTCACCTCATTTCTCTGTAGAACCTGCCCAGCCTCAACCTTCGAGAAGTGGTAGACAGGCAATGGTGTCTTCAAGGTGACCCAGGTGCTTCGGCCTTGGGGACCCCACCCATGTGCAGGCAGCAGCCACCTCCCCCAGGTACCTTGGGCTCAGCCCTTTCTGCAAAGAAACCTACAGTATCCTCAGCTCCAACTTGAGGCTTTGGGGAGCTGTCCGCAGAGACACAGCCTAGAAGGAGAACCAGTCTTGGTGGCGCAGACCTGTGACCCCTTGGGAGGCTGAGGCAGGAGGATTGCTGAGAGTTGGAGGCCAGTCTGGGCTACATAATGAGACCCTGGCTCAAAAAAATAAAAGAAATGCAAGACACCTCTGCCTGGGTCGCAAGGAGAGCCTGGAATAAGATGGGATCCCTGTAGAAAGACAGTGTCTCTGTAGGAAGCCAGGGCAGCAGTTCCAAGGAAGTGTCCTGGGGCCTCCGCGCAGGTTGTGGGCAGAAAAGGGGCTCCAGGGCCCATCAGGAAGGCACTGTCAGGGAGGGAGAGATGGAGGGAGGGACAGCAGGGTGGCAGCTGAGGGTGGCAGGGAAGGAACGGCACAGCCCTGAGGGCCCAGTGCCAGGGTCTGGATGTGGAGCAGGACCCGAGCAGCCCGCGGTGTGCCTGGGGCTGGGGTCACGCTGGGCGGGGGCAGGGGCGGACCCCAGAGACACTCAGAGTTTTGGTGCAAAAGGCAGGGGACCCCAACCAGGCAGCTAAGATAAGAGCTAGTTCCACTGCCTTCAGCAGGGAGCAGGGCCCCCTGCCTCCCAGCTGCAGGGGACATTTACACCTCGTCCTACGGGGAGTAAATCGGACCTGTGAGCCTGTATGAGAAACCAAGGTCTAAATACATTAAGGAACAGAATAAAAGGCAGCTCACACTAGGAAACAGGGAGATGGATCGTGTGTGAATAGGAAGGGGACCCAGAGATGGGGAAGGGGAAGTGAGGGCAGGAGAAGGCAACGAAGACAAGAATTAAATTGTGTTATACAAACCGGGTGTGGTGGTGCACACCTGTAATCCCAGCACTAGGGAGGCTGAGGCAGGGGGAGCACCATGAATTCAAGGGTGGGTTATGTAGAATGAAGGTGTGTTGCGCA
>PVLA01003632.1:0-95000 GCA_004027455.1 Hydrochoerus hydrochaeris | reverse complement strand
GCTGGTGGTCTGAGCATCTATTCAGAGGCCAACAATATGCAATACAGCAACTATGGGCGATTTCCTTCTGTCTTGTTTTTGAAATCCAGTAGTGTTCTCACTGTTTTGCTTTGTTCCATTTTATCATTTTGTTTTATTCCCTTCAAAATACATTTTAAAAAAGAAAAGAAAAAAATACATATTTCCAAGTGAAAGAAGTAGGTCTCAATAGGCTACAGAAGGCACAGTCTCATCGGAGTGACATTCTGAACTAGGGGAAACTATAAAGAGCAAATGCATTATTAGTTGCCAGGGCTTGTGGAGGGGAGAGAGGTACCAGGAGGACTGGTTGCCTCAGGCTTCTCAGTACTGAGATTATAGTCATGTGCTACCACATATGGGTCTGTAGGATTTTCTTCTTTCTTTTGTTTTTTTAAGACAGAGTTTGGTTATGTTGCCTGGTTTGGCCTTAAACTCAACTTTTTTGCCTCTTGAGTACCTGGCATTACAGGTGTGTGTCACTGTACCCAACAAAAACCCCGAGAGTTCTACAGCAGAGAGTGAACTGTAAACCATGTGTGGTGCAAACTTAGCATTCAAGAAGCTGAAGCAGGAGAATCACTATTAGTTTGAGGCCAGCCTGGGCTATACAGTGAGTCCTAGGCCAGTCTGGAGAAAACCTGTCCCAGAAAGAAAAAGAAAACTATAATATATGCAAATTTAGAAAAACCATTCCAGAGGATTAGAGACTTCAGGTGAAATCTAACTGGATCCCACACATGTGAAATACTCTTGCTAAAGAGAAGGAGAGGGAAGGAAAGTGCTGACCTAAGCTCTTTTGGAAATGTGTAGTCTTTAAGATCAAAGATAAGGCACATACTTGGAATCCCAGCACTGGAGAGGCTGAGGCAAGAGGATTACAAGTTGGAGGTCAGCCTGGGCTACATAGGGAGATCCTGTCTCAAAGTACTGGGCGGAAAAAAGCCATTGACAACAATAACAGAAAAACTGGCTAGTTTTTTGGCTTTTGTTTTCCCAGTACTAGAGGTTGGTCTCACCTCTTTGCTAGGTGAATGCTGTAGCACTCAGCAACCCGCTTCCAAAATCACATTCCTGGTGAGAAGGTACAATTCTTACTCTGAAAATTCACTGAAGCTTAGGTCCACACTTTGTAGTACTCAGAGACTGGTCACTTTCCTACTGTGCAAGGTGGGTAAAAGTAAGAAGCATGTTGAAACACAGAATGTTCCCCTATTACTGTGAAAACTTTCTGTCTAGTCCAGCAGAAGTTGGAAGTTTTTTTTCACTAGCAGATGAAGTCTTGTTAAATCTTTCCTCCTGATTGTTACGGTGGTTTGGACAAATGAGTGTGCTTAATCTGAGACAGTATACTGAAATGTTTCTCATGTTCCATAAGAAAAGAACTGACTGTTGTAAGGTTTTTATTCCACTCATCTATGCTGGACCACATTCGCCTACAGAATGAAACAAGTCTTCTGTATAAATGATATTTTGATAGATGCTAGACCACGTCTCTGTCATATTTGTGCCTTTTCTTTTAAGAACAATGTTGCATTATGCTTGTTTGGATAAACGGAGATTTAACAACTTTAAATAAAATACTTGCTTTCACTTAGGTTTGCTGGTATTATTAGGTACTAGGAAGGGAAAACTTAATGTTTATTGCATTAGAATAAGATAATGATGGACCAGGATAGCCAATTTGGAACTTTCTAATGCAGACACTCTGCAAACTTCTGAGAATCCAGTACTATATACTAGTTTGAGTTGGATTTTCAGTTGAGAAGAAGCATGGGAGAGATACGTTTTCAAAATGAACCACCAGCTTTTCAGACACCTTGAGTAGAGTTCTACATGTGGTAATTCCCGAAAAAGTCAGTTTTCCATGATAATATTTCTGGTTTCAAATAATGTGTCTAGAAAGAAAGTTTAAGAAGGTTTGATAATAAATACTTTTTGCTTAAATAATATGATCTTGGAAAAAATTTTTCCATGTCTATGTGATGAATCATGCTCAAAAACAAAGGATTTTGTCACACACACACACACACACACACACTCTCTCTCTCTCTCTCTCTCTATATATATATATATATATACACACACACACACATAATGGTTTTAGGAAATAAAGTTATCCATAAGTGATCCCAACACATTAGAAGGCTCTTTATTGCTTTGGGATGAATGCTGGAATAACTAGTCAGCTTCTCCTGCGACCAATGTTATGACACCCACAAGCCGAAGCAGGAGAGGTTCCCCTGGTTCACAATGTCCGAGGGTTCAGGCCATGGTCACTGGCTGCTAAGTGGGAGCAGCACGGTGGAAGGATGAGGTGGAGCACAGCTGCTCACTGCATGGTGGCTGGAAGCAGAGAGGGAAGAGTAGGAAGATGGCCTGAGTGAGCATGAAGAGGAGCAGGAGCCAGGTCTCATGCCCAAAGTCACCTGAGTCCCCAGCCAGCGATGCTGGCTAACCTTTGGGTGTCTTACACCTGTCATCTCACAGCGCAATTGTTATGGTTTGTGTCTGGTTGTCCCCCCCCACCCAAAGCCTCATGCAGGCATGGGGGCGGGCTTCTAGAGTTTGTGATTGATTCATGGTCCAATGCTGGGATTATGGGTGTGACTGCTACATACACCCTAGGGCAGGCAACCTGCATACAATATAAGGGACAGAAAGTCTTCTCTCACGCTCCTTCCTTTTTGCTCTTGTTGCTTTTGCTGTCTTCCACCACCATGAATGGTTGCCCCTCAGCCTCACCACCCTGCCTTGGTATCACCTAGTTATGGACTGAAACCTCCACAACTGTGAGCTAAGTAAACCTTAGTAAACCTTTCCTTCCTTAATATTGGGCATCTGGTATTTTGTCTCAGCAATGAGAGAAAAGTAACCAAGTCAGAATTCGGTACCAGAAGTGGGATAATTGCTGTGACTTTGCCTGGTCATGTGGCTTAAGAGCCTTGGAAATTAATTTGGAAAGGTTTTGAGAGACTGACTGAAGAGGTGGCCCCTGGATGCTGTAAACAATATTGGAGACTCTGGTCTGGGCATGGAAAATCAGAGTACTGATGGTTAGGGTGAAGTTCAGGAGGCTTCTATTGAGGATTACATTGGCTACTGGATTGCAGATGCTTTGGCAGGAAGTTGGTCTACATTTTGCTTGTGTTTAGAGATATTGCCTGGGTAGCAGAAAAATCTCAATGCAGTCTACTGCTGGGGTGGTGGAGTGGTTACTATTGAAGGCTTTTGGTCAGATCTATATTTGAAAGTAAGTGTGAAGAGCCAGCAAGGTAATTTGAAGCACCTGGCCAGAGGAGGCTGCAGTGGAGCTGTGGATTACAAGGTTGACACAGAGGAGAACATAGTTGATAAAAGGGAACAGGACAGTGGAAAATGGGCTGAGGTCTTCCACCTGAAGGGAAGAGCATGTTTGAATCGGAAGAGATCCCTGTTTTTTTAGTCTTGCCACACCCTGTTGTTAAAAGCTAATGAGAAGCAAGGACTGTGATTGTAATAGTTCTTGTAATATAATTTTAATGTTGTTTTTAGATATATGTTTGTAATCAGGCAAATTGGTCAACATAATGTGGTTTAAGCCTTATTTGATCACCCACTGAATATTTTGCCTTTGGTACAGGAATGAGTGCAATAAGAATTGTATATATGTAATTACTGTATTCATGTAAATCTGAATAGACCAAGACATATTAACTTGTCACAGAACTGCCACGGAGGCCATGGTTTAGGAAACGTGTCTGGCTCTCAAGTGGACCAGGAGTGGATTACGGTGGATTAACAACTGTGGTCAACGTGTAACACCCAGCTGAACTGAGTCAGTGTGGTGCTGGGTGTGAAAGGCCCACCTGAGGACTATTGCCAAAAGCATGAAAGGAGAACTAGCCAGGAAGAGGCGGTGGTTCTCCTGAGAGCTTATAGCATTGGCTTCCTGATATGAACTTGGCTGCTGTTGAAGGAGCTTGGGACCTTGATGTGGCTGAGAACCGCTGTGGTGCTTTTCAGGGGAGCGCTGGTCCTTACCTTGAGCATTGCTTCCTGGCTCCAGTGCAGACCCCTCAGCCTGCTGGCACAGATCCTTCATCTCTCTGGCACAGACTTTTTAGCTTCTGTTGCCGACCTTGGGGCCTTCCCTGCACAGATCCCTGAAACAGACTTGCATGAGACACTGTCATGGGCTCTAGGCCTCCAGCTGACTCGTGCAGGACACTGCCGTAGGATCCAGGCCCTCAGCTGGATTCTTTAGGTCTCTGGTGTATGAACAGATTTCCTGCACTCTTTTGTATTTTTGGGGATTATTATAAAATAATCGTATAAGTTATGTGTCATGTATTATTTCCCTCTCAAACCCTGACTACGACAATGACTGACGGGATTTCCTTGTTTGTTTTCCCTATAAATACATGCATCCAGAGCGGAGGATTTAGTTCAGCAGCATAAGCACTTGCCTGGCAAGTGCAAGGTCGTGAGATTGATCCCTAGTACTCAAAAAGAAAAAACACATGCATTCAATGCAATCCCATGTCAAATCCACAAGGATCGCCTGAAAAATGTGAAAAGCTTATTCCAGCCTTTCTATAGAGAACTAAATTCCCACTGTTAACAAAGCTGATAAATAATATAAGAATAAAGAGCGGATTTTCCCCACCAGATATCCAGACATCCTCCAAGGTCATAGTAATCAAAAGAGTATGGTGCAGGTGTAAGAGCAGAGACAGATAAGGGACCCTGACCCATGCGTGTGACCTAATATACGCTGATTGTACAGCATATTCCGGAAATGCCAGCACTCAGGTGGTTGAGGAGGGAGGGTCGCCATGGGTTCAAGGCCAGTGTGGAATAGTGAGACTCCCTCTCTAAAAAATAAAAAGGGTTGTCACTGTCATCTAGAAGTGGGAAAGGACTGAAACAAAACTTTTTTTTTCTTTTGAGACCGGGTCTTGCTGGCCTTGCATTGACTTTGTAGCCCAGCGTGGCTGCCATCTCAAAGCAATCCTCCTGCCTCAGCCTGGAGAGGGCTGGGATTAGAGGCATGCACCGTGATAACTGACTGAAACAAAACTGCTAAAAAACAAAAAACCACTTCTGAAGAGCAAACTGTTATGCAAAGCACTGATGATCTTAATTCCATAAAGATGAAGTATTTCTTCCCCCAGGACATGTTACAGATGGAAAACAGTAATTCATAGCACATGTCTCTGGCAGACACTGTTTTAACTGAGTAATTGAAGCGAGCATCACCAGCAGTGGGCAAATCCACCCCGAACCCCGATAAGCAGCTGGGCTTTGCTCCAGGGTGTCCTGGGCTAAGTGCTCACCTGTATCTAATCGCAGTTTAGTGGCTGTCCAGCATCAGGGTTGTGACAGGCAGGGGAAGACTAGAGAACTGTTCCAAACAGGGTGTTAGAGAGATGTGATGAGAACATGAAATACAAGGTCCTGGGTTTAACCATCAAAAAAAAATTTTTTTTGCCTTTTTCTATAAAGGAAATTGATGGTGTAATTGGTCAATTTTGGATAAACTCTGTTGGTTAATTACTACACTCTATCATCTACCTATCTATCTATCTATCTATCTATCTATCTATCTATCAAGGCACAATCTCCCTGTGTAGTTCAGGCTGACTCTAAACTTACGATGTAGCTCAGGTTGGCTTTGAACTCATAGTGATCCTCCTGCCTCAGCCTTCTGAGCACTGAGTGCTGGGATTACAGGTGTGCACCACCATGCCTGGCAACAGGAATATTTTGTCTATAACTTACTCTCATATGATTTAGTGCTGGGTATGGTGGCACAGGCCTCCAATCCCAACACTCCAGGAGGCTGAGGCAGGAAGCTCACAGTGAGTTCAACCCCAGCTTGAAACACTGGAACACAGAACAAATTTCTTCCTCGGGAGCCCTTTACAGCTAAGTGGGCAGTCTGCCACTTATCACCCCAGTGACCCCAGGGTGACAGTGCAACAAAAAGGGCATCATCCATGCCAATGGCACCAGTGAGGACAGCGACAATGAAGCACCTTTATTGCCAACCCCAAGCCCTCCAGTTTTGCTTAGTACTTTAGAAAAGCCCTTTATTTTATTTAGGTTATTTGTGACAGCATGACCCCAGGGCCTTTGCACTGAGCTACCTCCATTTTTATGTTTTATTTCTGTGATAGGGTCTCCCTGAAGTGCCCAGGCTAGGATCAATCTTATGAGCCTCCTGTCTCAGCCTCCTGAGTAGCTGAGACTACAGGTGTGTACCAGTGGGCCTGGCTCAATAATGTTCTTTTTTTTTAAAATTGACTTTTTTTTTTATTTAAAGAGAAAAAAAACAGGAAAAAGGTAGAAATATTACAGAATTTCAAGAAAAGATAAATAGTAAGAAATCACTAGTTGATACATTACATATTGTTCTTTTAGAAATAGTTACGCAAGTTACAGGATTAAAGCACACAAAGTGGACACTCAAGCAGTGAGAGTGCAAACAGATCTGTTCAACAATCTTACAAGAACCTAGAAATATGGTCATCAATCCCACACATCTAAACATACATGCAGCTATATCTTTTATAGCACTTCCTATTTCCTCTTTTTTTACAATAGCAATTACAACTTTTTTTTTTTTTTAGTGTACAGTTCTGTGAATTTTAACTGTAGATTTCAATCAGGGTAATCCCTTTATTTTTATTTATTTATTTTGGTACCAGGGATCGAACTCCCAACCTTGTGCTTGCAAGGCAGGCGCTTATGCCTGTGAGCTAAATCCCTGGCCCCAATAATGTTCTTTAAATTAAAAAAAATGCTGGGTGTGGTGGTGCAAGCCTGTAACTGACGTACTAGGGAGGTTAAGGTAGGAGAATTTAAAGCCAACCTGGGCTACATATGAGACCGTTTAAAAACAAAACAACAACGACAACGAACCAACATATAATACAATTTAAAAATCTGTATCCGTATCTCCAGTACAGATGACACTGTGCCTTTTCTGGGGTGGGGAAGCAGCTCAGAGTACAGCACCTGGACAGCATGCGGGAAGCCCTGAATTCAACCCCCGGTACTGGCCAAAGCAACAACAATAACAACAAACCCAAACAATAACATTATTATATCTCTTTCATGGATTTTTCCTCTGGGAACAGTTAATCAGTCTTTTCTTGACTTTCATGACCTTGATTTTTTTTCTCTTTTTCATGTTATTTATTTATTTCAAAACAGTCTCACTATGTAGCCCAGGCTGGCCCCAAACTGGTGGTGAGCCTCCTGCCTTAGCTTCCCAGTGCTGGGATTATAGATGTGCACTACCACACCCGGCACAACCTTGGTTTTTGGAGAGGGCACAGGATGTTTATTTTGAAGGCTGCCCCTCGGCGGTGCTTGTCTGTCTGATTCTTCATCACGATTAGAGACCAGGTCTGTGTCTTTGGCAGGAATACTGCAGACAGGGCGCTGTGTTCTGACCGTCTCCGTCGGGTAGACAAGATGTCCCTGCATTCCATTTCTGGCGATGTCCACACTGATTAAGGCAGTGTCTGCTAGGCTCCTACACTCTGCCTGTTTCCCCTTTGAGATCAATCAGTGTCCGGGGTGAAGTGCTTTCAAACTCACATGTACTCCCATTACAGCCAGAAGTGTCACCCTTGTCCCCCACGGATGCTCAGGCTGTCCCTGATCTGCAAGCTGCGAGCGGAGCGGGAGCGTTTCAGGAAAACCTTCCTGTCTCCATCATCCCTCCCTTCAGCACCTCTGTGCTTTCTCTTGCTCATTGGTTTCTTCTGTGGTTCTGGGGTTGAACTCAGGGCCTTGTTGCTGACCCACAGCCCCAACCATTTTATTTATTTATTTATTTGTTTATTTTTGGTGGTGCTGGGGATCAAACCCAGGGCCTTGTGCACGCAAGGCAAGGGCTCTACCACTGAGCCACATCCCCAGCCCAGAGCTCCAGCCTTTTAAAATGTATTGCATTTGTTTTTCTTTTGAGGCAGGGTCTTGCTAAGCCATTAAGTTACCCAGCCTGGGTTTAAACTTGCAATGCTCCTGCCTCAGCTTCCCAGAGTGCTGGCATTACAGGTGTGCGCTACTGCACTCAGCTACTTTTTTGTTATCTACTAGAAGATTCTGGGTTCAGGACTGATGATATAGCTCAGCAGCACAGCATCTGCCTGGCAAGCACAAGGTTCTGAATTCGATTCCTGGTACTAAAAAAAAAAAAAGATTCTGGGTTCATCTTGCAATTTCTTTCTGAACCAGCCCTTCCCCACAGCACCTTGAACCTTAGACAATAATGTTTCGAAATTGAGATTTGGGAACTGGCTTGCTTATCACTCTTGGCAGGAGTTGGGGGAGTCACTTCTCTAGGCTTCTCTGAAACACAGCTATATTTGCCCTTAAATTTGTAATTCTATATCTGTCTCTGTGGCTTTTTGAGACAGAATCTTGCTTTGTAGCCCAGGCTGGCCTTGAATTTGTGGTGATCCTCCTGCCTCAGCCTCCTGGGTGGGGATTCAGGTGTGGGTCACCACCGCCCACACTTTCTGTATCATCTCTTTATACTGAAAGCCAATATTCACATCAGCATCCCCGACTTTAATCCAGCACCATGGGCATCTAGCTCTCTCTCCCTTTCTGTTTTTGTTTTTTCCTTTCTTCAATTGTGAGTCCTGGCTCTCCCTTTGTGGTCCCCTCTTCCACATTCACAGCAGGAAAGGCCTTACCTTCTCCTGATGCCTCCTGGCCCTGCTGGGCTCTCTCTGCCCTCAGGGGCCACACCCTTCCCATTCCCCTACTGCAGATTCACCCTGTGGTCCAGAATCCTGCACCAGGCTGTACATGACTTGTGGTCCTCTTGCCTCAGCCTCAGAGAAAGCTGGGATTGCAGGCTATGATCACCATTTGTTTTGTGCCTACTGTACATGGAGCTTTTTACCAATGTTTTATGTACGTTGTCTCACTTAATCATTGTAAATCTTTGGTATAAGTATTTCATTTCCCATACTACTAATTGAAAACTCAAGAGTTAGAGTCATTAAATAACTCACAAAAGGTTGTGGAACGTTTTGAATCTAGACGGAGATTTATCTCTGGACATTATACAGTGTGGGCCGGGAATTTAGCTCAGTGGGGCAGTGCCTACCTGGCAGGCATGAGGTCCTGAGGTCCATCCCCAGTACCAAACCAAAGCAAACCAAACCAAAAAATAGACATTACATGATAGAATCTGAAAAGGCAGCAAACAGGGGCCTGGCAAACCCATCTTATAGAGGGAAAGGCTAAGCTTCAAGATGGACATTTAGGAGATGTCAAGTCAAACCAGCTGTGGGGAGGCTGAAGCAGGAGGATCCCATGGTTTTGAGGCCACAGTGGGCTCCACAGTGAGATCAGGGCCAGTTTGAACTACCTAGTGAGACCCTGTCTCAAAAAACCAAAACCGAGGAAACGCCAAGTCAGATGGAATGCTGCTCTTCCCATAGGACCCAGCCATCCTGGACCAAACCAGGCTGGCTTGAACTCCTGGCTGCAGGAGATTCTCCTCCCTGAGCGTTCCACGTTCCAGGCCTGGATTCACCTGCAGTTTTCATGGTACCAGGTGAACCAATGAGGTAGGTGGGAGAGAATCTCAGCGGCGCACCCAGCGGAGACCCTGTCCTCTCGGCCTCCTGAGCGTGGGGTCTCCCTGTGCCTGAGGGGTGCTCGAGCTTCCTGCTGCTGGTGGTGACCGAAGGACCAGCCCCAGCTCAGTCTCAGGACCCGGGAGACCTGGGCAAGCGTTTAGCTTTTCTGGGCCTCCACTTACAGGCTGGCTGCCACAGACCTGATCGATCTGCCACTCACTGATTCCTGTAAATGCTAGGAGGAGGCCAGCTTTGGAGGACCCGGGAAATTACCACTACTGCTCAGGCTGGGGACTCTGTCTGACACAGGTGAAACTCAGAAGAAACTGCTGTACCGACCAATGTCGGTTCATTAACTCAGCATTAGAGATGCTGAAAATCCATCTGTCCTGGCCAGTGCATTCTCTCAGGCCATGAAAGGCCACCTAAGGAGCCAGGAGTGGTGGTCCTCTCCTAGTACTCGGGAGGCTGAGGCAGGAGGATCACATTGAGTTCTGAACTCCAGAGTGAGCCTTGTCTCAGAAAAATAAAAAAAAAAAACCCAGGCATGGGTTGACAAGTATTCATTCTAATTTAGGGTTTCAAAGGCCTCTCTATGTACAGCAAAGCAAAACAGAAATCACTTCCACTAATCCAACATAAAGAAACCAGCAGCTAGAATTACTCACAGTGCATGGCCTATGGCCTATGCAGGTGATTAGAAGGGGTGTGCATGGCACGATTCCTGCTGCACCCCACACACAACGCTGCACAAGTTAGATAGGGGGGCCTGTGCTTGCTGGGGGCTCACTGATGTGGTGATGAGGTGGCCCTGGGAGTGACCACTGGAAGGTGCCTCAGGCTGTCTGCATCAGACTGCTGCTCCCCCGGGGTCCTCCCTCCTGGATCCCTGGGACTTCAAGGTTCACAATACTTAGTCATTTTGCACATGACCTTGTCTAATGAATCCTTCCAACTATGCAAAGAAATAGACAACCCTGTGTGAGCCTGGTGTGGTGGCACACAGCTGTGATCTTAGCACTTGGGAGGTTGAGGCAGGAGGGTCACCATGAATTTGAGGCCAGCCTGGGATACAGTGAGATGTTTTCTCAAAAAAGTAAAAAAGAAAAAAAAAGTGTTTCATGGATGCAGATAATTTACTGAGGAAAGACAGACGTGCCGAGACTTTCTGGCTAGACGGGGAATTCTGCACTATTTATTCACCAGCACCTGGCACCAGTCAAGTTGGCTGCTGCGCCTGGGACTGCTGTTCCCCCTGCTGCCCGCCTTAGGCCAGCTGCCCCAAGTCCCTTCCCGAGCAGTTCCCAGAGAGGTTAAAGAGGTTCACAAGCTACCGCTACTCAGCACAGCATTGCCACATGGAATGCCTTAGCCTGCTCTAGTGACAGAGGGATGCTCCAGAGCTACGCCGGGGGCCTTCAATCCCAGTCTGCCACAGAAATGCCAGCGTTCCTCTCCTATACACACTGGGGATCAGCCGGGCGGGGTGGCGCAAGCCTGGAACCCAGCGCTCAGGTGGCTGAGGCAGGAGGATCATACCGGGTTCGAGGCGGGCCTGACACGTGGTGAGTTCGGGGCCAGCCCGGTGGTGAGTTCAGGGATCGCAGAGTGCAATCGTGAAAAAACCAAACCGCACGGAACAAAACCAACCAACCAACCAACCAACCAACCAACCAACCAACCAACCAACCAACCAACCAAACTGGCTTCCCGTTGGCAGCTCCACAGGCATGGCGGCGCAGGCCTTCGGGAAGCTGGGACGGAGGAGCTGGAGCAGCTACAGTCGACGCGAGGCTCCCGGGGCGAGGCTGGCGGGACAGGCTGTCCGGCGGGGCGGGGGACCCGGCCACGTGGCCCGGCGGGCACGGCGAATGCCGGCGGCTGCGGCGCTGCGGGGAAGCAGTGGTCGCGCGGCCGCTGCCCGGGGCAAGGCCGGGCCCGCCCCCCGCAGCTTCCGGAAGCCCCGGCCGCCCCCTGCCGGCCGGCGCAGCTTGCAGGCCGCTTCCGGGCGGCGGCAGCCCGGCAGCTGGGCCCTGCGTCGCCGCCGCCGCCGGCGACTTCTCGGCCCCGGTTGCACTGCGAGCCCTGCTGGCCGCGCGGCGCCCCGCCGCCCCCGCTGCTCCCCGGCTGTCGGGCGGCTCGGAGGGGAGCGGAGGGCAGGGGCGCGGCTGCTGGGCTTCCACAGCCTGGCCCAAGCTTTCAGGAGCGGCTCCCCTCGGTCCGGCCTCTCCAACTCAGCATCCATTCCAGCAGCAGGGGACTAGCAGCAGGGGTGGGGGTGGTGGTGTTTGCTCTATTAAGAGGTGCAGTGCATCTGAGATTATAGTTCCTGCCAGGCATGGTGGCACACACCTGTAATCTCAGCTACTCAGGAAGCTGAAGCAGGAGGATCTCAAATTGGAGGCCAGCCTGAGTAACTCGAGATCCTGTATCAATGTTTTTTGTTGTTGTTGCACTTGCCTAGCATGAGTCCAAACCTCACCACTCCAGAAACCAAAGATTGTAGTTCCCTGTTGCAGCGAGGCACTGGAAGTCAGACTAGCTTGCTCATCTTTGCATCTCTATGCTGTCAGGGTAGGGTCCCTCTGGGACAGCCTGCAGCGACCAGCAGCACTGAGGTCAGGACCTGGAAACAGGGCTGAGCACCAGGGCAGGCCAGAGAGTCCTGAGTCCCTAAGGCTGGGGTCTGGTACCTGCTCTTTGCCTCCAATGTCTCTCTCTACTGTTTTTCAAATTAGGCTTCCAGAGCCGGGCCTGATGTCACACAGCTTGAATCCCAGGAGCCCAGAAGGCTGAGGCAGGCCGCACCGGGCCTGAAGCCCAGCAGATGCTGCCTCGTATCCCCGAGTGCACTTGAGCAGGAGGAAGCAGGGTCTCCTCGCACGCAGGGTCACCCTGGAAATGCTGCTCTTCATTGGCAGCAGCAGGGGGTTGCATGTAGGAGTTGCTTCCTCAATACTTAGTGTGCCAGGCACTGCCAGAAAACCCTCACAACAGTCCCCGAAAGAGACTAGCAGCAGGGGTGGTGGTGGTGGTGGTGATGCAGGTCTGTAACCTCAGCCCTTGGGAGGGAAGATCACTGGAGATTAGAGGCCAAATTCACATAGTGGGACCATCTCAGCCACAAAACAAAAACAGGGCTGGGGATGTAGTTCTGCCACAACCAAACCCTAAGGTGTTCCGAAAGGGTCCATGGTATGCTGTGGCCACCCCCGTTGTACTGGTGGCCCCTCCTATGACCAAGGAGAGCTGAGTTTCCTTTACGCCCAGTTCCAGTGCTCTTCATACACAAAGCCAGATTGTGTCACCAAAGCCTTCCAAGGGCCACAGGAGCTGGGAGAACTGCAGGAGCCCATAAGCAGCGTCAGGCACAGGGCCTACAGCGGAGAGGGAGCGGGCTGAGCACCCTCAGAACTGCTAAGGACAGGCCACAGCAGCACCTTCTCTAGGCTGGGAGGCAGAAGGGCAGGCGCATCAGCAGCCCTACTGCTGCCGCCAGCCCACTAGACCTGCACTGTGGGCAACAGGACCCCATCTTTATGGTCTCCTCAGCAGCTCCAAGTGAGGTTCTTCAGTTGAACTTTGTGACCACAACCTCCAAGGGGCTGGCAAGTTGCTTCTGCTGACTTTGGTTCCTCCACTGTCAGTGAGAGGAAGGTTTCCATTATAGTTATTTTCTACACTACATATGGCAACTAAATCTTTGACAAGTAACATTTATAAATCAAATTGTTTCTGTTTCTGTTTTTTTGTTTTTTTTAAGAGACAGAGTCTCACTGTTGCTCAGGCTGGCCCCAAATTTCTGGGCTCAACCACCCTGCTTCAGCCTCCCAAGCAACTGGGACTACACACATGTGCCACTGCTCCTGGCTTCCTCTCTTTAAGGCTGCTTAACCTAAACAGTGTCCTATTTCTTCCCATTACACTACTCTTGATTCCCCACCTCCCTATGTGCTTAAAGGAAATGTAACTAGGAAACTGTTCAAGGAAAACAGAAAAAGATTTTTCTTGAGCCCCGAGGGTCCAGAGAAAAGCAAGGAGAGTCTGGGCTGGAGACCCCTGGAGAAAATGGGGAACTATGTACAAGGCCAGACCCTAAAATCAGTTCAAACTCAGAAGCAGCAGAGGCTGAGCCAGCGGGGCCCATTCCGGTCAGCCTAGGGCAGTGGTGGCAAACCGGCAGCATGTGGTTTGTATCACTGAAAACTCCATGGGTAAAGCATGGCCATGACGCTGCCCCTTCCCCTACCCCCTCCAGCTCTGCCTGCTACAGCTGCAGGGGGGCCCACCTGCTCCCTGGGCCCTGCAAGGAGGTGCCGAGGTGCAGCTGGGAGACACAGAAGTTTAATTTACATAGCAGCCATGTGGGGCCCAACAGGCTGGGCAGGGTATCAGACCCCAGAGGGTCCCTTGGCCCCTTCCCCAACACAGTCCTCACACACCCTTGGGTGAGGCCCCGCAATTGTGCACAGGATGCTCCAGTCAGAAGGAGGAGAGATTTGGGCAGAGGCTGTCCCCACGTCAGGGGCGGCAGCCCGGGGCCTGTAAGGCAGTCCAGTCCTGGGTGCCCGCTCCAGTGGCAGGGCCCTAGAGGAAGCCTTCGCGGCGGAACTGCTCCTGCAGGAGGGCGCGGTACTGGTCAAAGCCGCCTTCCACGCGGGTGACGCCGCCTCCTTCGCACACCCACAGCTCCCTGCACACCAGGCGGATGAAACGCTCGTCGTGGGACACTAGGATCACGCCGCCCTGTAGGGAGAGCAGGGGCTGTGCCACCAGCCAGGGCGCCACAGCAGAAGCAGGGTGGGCGGGGCATGCGCACAAGCACTTACCCTGAAACTGTTGAGTGCACGGCCCAGGGCCTCTATGGTCTCCATATCCAGGTGGTTTGTGGGCTCGTCCAGGATGTAGAAGTTGGGGCTGGAAGGCAGCAGGGCATGGGCATTGAAGGGAGGCGGCAGAGAAGAACATGGGCCTTTTTGGTACAAAAAAGACAGGGAAACGGGGGGCTGGGGCTCTAAAAGATGGGGACTCACCAGGGCATGGTCATCTGAGCAAAGGCCACCCGACTCTTCTGGCCACCAGACAAGCTGGCGACAGGGCGCATGGCCAGCTCCCCAGAGACACCGTAGCGGCCCAGCTGGTGGCGATATTCCTCCTCTGGCCGCCCTGAGAAGGCCCAATGTCAGTGCACCCCATCCAGGCCCCGGGCCCTGGCCGGGATGCTCCCTCTGCCCCCACCCACTCCAGGAGGTCCTGCCCAGGCCGCAGCCCCTGTACCTGGGAATTTGCGTGCCAGCAGCTCTACAGCACTGACATTCAGGTCCAGCTGCTCCACGTGGTGCTGGCTGAAGTAGCCAATCTTAAGATTCCTGCAGGAGAAGGGGGTGGAGGGAGGCCGTGCAGGAGGCCGTGGTGCAGGGAGGTGTGGTGGTGGCCTGCACGGCACCTTACCTGTGGGCGTGCCTAATGCCACGGACCGGTGCCAGGTCCCCCAAGAGCAGCTTCAGCATGGTGGACTTCCCGGCCCCATTCTCCCCGACCTGCAAGTGGCCACAGCAGTGAGGGGGCAGGGTGCAGAAGGAACACACTCTTGGGCAACTTTGTGCACAAGTGCACCAGAGACACCCTGGGGACCGAGGTACCTGCCTGGCACTGTGGACTGATGTCCACCCCTAACCGAAGGAAGACGGTTGCTTCCTCCTTTAAGGAAAAGCAAAGTGCCTGGTAACCCAGCCGGGTGATGGGTGCAGCCTGGACCTGAAGTGTCACCCTGAAACCCAGGCTCTGGCCTTGACCTAGCTGAGATAACATGGAACCCAGCTTGGCAAGGCGAAATGCTGCTCTAGGACTTATGGAGTGCCCACACCAGCCTTCTCATCCTGAGGGTGGTGCTGTGAGCCCAGGACAGGCAGGGGTGGGACCTACACGTGGTCCTGGGGGCCAGTCCCCCGACCATGGCTCCAGCAGCAGCCTTAACCATCCCCAGGACACAGCAACCATACCACGCATATGCGCGATTCCAGATCAGCAGAGACTGACAGGCGACTGAAGATGACGTGCTGGGGGTCATAGTAGAAGTCCACCTCATCCAGCTGCAGGATGGGCGGGGAGAACTTCTCAAACCCGTCCGGGAACCTGTGGAGGTGCGGGTGAGGAGCCTGGGGTGGCTGGTGGGCCAAGAGCTGGCCCCACCCTGGCCTAGCACTTACTTCATCACCACCTCCAACTCCTTGTCCACTGGCTTCAGCTCTGGTCTGAGGGGAGAGACAGGCAGACTAGATTTAGGACTTCAGAAAAACATGACAATTGGGTGGTGGCTCGATGGAAGTGCCCTTGTCTAGCATATGTGAGGCCCTGGATTCCGCCCCAGCCCCCCCAAAAAATAATAAAAAACTTAAAATGCTGTTGTGCAAGTAATAGAAACTCGGTGCAAACTAGACGAGGCTCATGTTCCTCCTCTTGTTAACATCATCCTGAGAGTCTGCAATTTGAGTTCACTAACTGCTGAAGAGTCACCTTTCTTGTAGCTTTTAAAGAACTATTATTCATTTCTGCCTGCAGTGCTGGGGATGGAGTCCAGGTCCCCAGGCATAACAGGCAGATGCGGTCCCGCTGAGCGGCACCCTGGCCCTCTGCAAGCTTTTCACCTTTAGCTAATAAATACACTACGAAGTATCCATCATTGGCCATAAGGAATGCTTATTAAAGCCACAAAACCTCCCTGTAAGCCAGACATGCTGGCACATGCCTGTCATTCCAGTACCTGGGAGGCTGAGGCAAGAGAACTGACAAGCATTTGAGGCCAGCCTGGGCTCCATAAGGAGTTCAAGACCAGCCTGGATTACACAGAAAGTCTCAAAAAAAAAAAAAAAAAGATCTCATGATGACCACTTCACGCCCAAACAGGAGAGCTAAAACTTTAGAGAAAGCATTAACACTTAGTGTTGGCAAAGATGTGGAAAAATCACAACTCTACAACACTCCAAGGAATATAAAAATAATGTCCTTAATTTTAAAATGTTTGGCAGAACCTCAAAAAATTCAATGTGAAATTACCATTTATCTTGGCAAATCTACTCTTATATACACATATAAAGGTAAAACGAAAACATATGGCCACCCAAAATCTTGTACATGAGTAATTTTTTTTGTATGTGTGTGTGGGGACCACAAATTGCAAGCACTTGTGCTGCTGAGTTACATCCCCAGCCCACAAGTAGCTTTTTTTGTTTTTTGGTTTTTTTTGTCTTTTTGAGACAGGGTCTCGCTATACAGTTCAGGCTGGCCTTGAACTCACTTTGTAGCCCAGGCTGGTCTTGAACTTGCAACAATACTCCTGCCTCAGCCTCTGAGTGCTGGGATTACATGAGTGTGCCACCATGCCTGGTGTGCTCACAAGCAGCTTTTCCGAGACAGGGTCTAGTTTTGTAGTTTAGGCTGGCCTCAAACTCAGGGAAACCTTCTTGTCTCAGTTTCTGGAGTGCTGGGATTACATGTGTGAGCCACCATGCCCAGCAGGAACATTTTTTCGGAAAAAAATGAGGACAACACTTGACGAATCAATAAACTAAATGTTGTACAGCCACACATCAGAACAGTATTCAGCCACACATCCAAGTCTCATGCATGCCACAAGGGCAATCCTGGAGCACACCTGGTGAAAGAAGCCAGACAGGGCCAGGGATATAGCTCACAGTGCCTGCCTAGAAAGTGCAACATCATGAGTTTGATTTTCGGTACAAAAAAAAAAAAAAGTCAGACACCAAAGATCAGACTGTTGGTTGCTCAGGAACAGCGCAAAATACTCTGCTTTCCAAGGAAGGGGAGGGCATCAAAGTAGGCACTGGCCAAATGAGGGCCTGGAATGGGGGCAGGGGCAAGAAGTGGCTTTTGAAATCAAAGAAGAAATGGCTGGAGTGGTGGTGCACACCTGTAATCCCAGCACTCTGGGAGGCAGAGGCAAGAGGATCACAAGTTTGAGGCCAGTCTGGGAAAGATAGTGAGATCCTCTCCCAGAATAAAAAAAAAGTGCTGGGGATGTAGATCAGCGCAAAGACCCTGGTTTCAGTTCCCAGTACTGCCAATAAAAACCCTACAAAAACAAAAACAAAGAGGAAGAAATGAAGGAACAGAAGGGGTCAGAGCCTGGCCAAGGCGTGTACTCACAGCTTTTCCAGCATCTTGAGTTTACTCTGCACCTGAGAGGCCCTGTTGGCGTTGTAGCGGAAGCGGTCAATGAAAACCTGTGGGAGGAGGGTGACGCTGCTCAGGCTCCCACCCCAGCCGCTCCAACACTCACAGATGGCCCACAGCCTGGCCTGCCCGCACCTGGATGTGCTGGCGATACTGCTGCTGCGCCTCATACTCGCGCTGCTGATTGAGCAGCCGCTCCTGCTTGCTCTTGATGAAGGTTTCAAAGTCTCCCCGGTAGCCATCCAGCCGCTGGCTGTGCAGATGGATGATGTCCGTGGCAATGGCATTCAGGAAGTTCCGGTCATGAGAGACGACTAGGATTGTGGAGGGCCATGTCTGAGGGTCACAGGATGGCAGTCAGCTCCCAGGCCCCCACGGATCCCAGAAGCTGACTTTCCCCTAAGCCTTTCCTTGAACTCACCTGCAGGTAATTCTCCAGCCACAGGATGGCCCTGACATCCAGCATGTTGGTAGGTTCTGGAGGAAGTAGGGGAGCACACATTTGGGATTGAAGAGCTGGAGAATCAGGAACGAGGACGCTCTCACCCCTCCCCACCTCAGAGCCAAGGTGCTCCATTTCACACTCACCATCCAACAGCAGAAGGTCTGGCCTACAAAAGGAAACACATAGCATGGGTTTTAGGCCAGTGGCTCACTGTCATGTTCCAAGGTCTACCCTCAACAGGGCTCCTGTCATGGCCTGGGAGACTCACCTAGCAAACAGGGCTCGGGCCAAGGCCAATCTCATTCTCCAGCCACCTGAGAACTCCCTGCAGACAGACAGACCGACAGACCACATTAGGGATGGGTGTTCACTGGGGTAGGCGAGAGCAGAGTCAACCATGTTCAGAGCTGAGATTCCCAAAGGCCACTCACCGGGTGGGCTGCTGCTGCATTTTAGGGGTAAAGCCAAGCCCAGCAAGAATGACTGATGCCCTAGGTGGGAAGAATTGAAAGATCTGGTTGGGACAGTTTATAGGACGGAAAAGGGGAAATAGGACAAAAACAGGGTAATCTGAAATACCTGGCAGGTGCCTTGTCTGCCTCAATCTCTTCCAACTTGGCATAGATTTCAGCCAGCTGTGCAGCTTCTGAACCCTCTGTCCTGGAGAGAAGAAACAGTAACCAGGTTAAGTTGGGGCCATCTAAGAGTGTCCTGCACCCTGCACCAATGGAAAGCAGTCCACTGGCTGCTTGTTACCAGGACAGGGATAGAACACAGGAAAGACTTGCCCAAAGGAGCCAGGAGGAGCTGATTACTAGGATGACCATGTGAATCAGGGGCTGCGCCAGCATGACGACCACTCTGTGAAGGACACTACTAGGTATTCCCACCCGGGAACCCCAAGCCCGGAGCCCACACCTGCCCGCGGCCATCTGGGCACTGAGTTCCCGCTCCCGCCGCAGCAGGTCTTCTCGCACACTGTCACTCTCCAGCACGCTCTGCAGGGCCGGAGTGTCATCTCCCGCAACCTCCTGCTCCACGTGCAGCAGTGAGATATGGGCTGGAACCCGCAGACTCCGGGTGGCCAGCATCTTCAGCAGCGTTGTCTTCCCCAGCCCATTCCGTCCCACCAGCCCATAGCGGCGGCCCCACGCCAGGTTCACATCTGCTCCAGCCAGCAGCACCCTGCAGAGGTGGCAGAAAGGAGCCCACTGGCGTCACAGCAAGCTTAGCAGAAGTTTCCTGACACTGGCTTCATCCCATTTTATTGCACCAGATTCTCCCCTAATTGGAAAAAGCCCCACTTCATGGCATCCCCTCACCTATCACCAAAAAACACGTCAAAGTTCTCAATTCGCACGTCGTAGGACTTGTTCTTGCCAGATGACTCCAACCGACTCTCCTTTCTGCTACCTGCCTGGCTGGCTGAGGCCTCTTCCAGAACGCTTAAAGGGACAAAGGGACAGAGTTTAGTGCTCCCACACCCTTCTCTTCTGGCAGTGGCTGCTCAAATCTCTTCTGAGTGTTTTTCCCTGAACTTACAGAGGGTTGCTGGTCTTCAGTGTGTCCTTCTCTGAGCGCTTCTCCTGTTTGGCTTTCAGTCGAGCCTCGGCCTTCTCTAGCTTCTTGGCATTCACTGTCTAAGTGAATTCCAACACAACCGTTTTATTCTAAGGCACAGGCTCATAAAAAACAGCGCCAAGTAAATCCTCACCACTTACCCATGCCAACACATAACTAGCAATCCCCCCTCCCCAAAGATAATCCAACAGTCAGGTGCCCCACAAACACATGCTCTTCTCTCTCTCTCTTCTCACCGAGGACTGTTCCCTCTTTAGCGGTCCTGGCAGTTTCATGTCACAGTCTGCAAGTGATTTTTTAAAAAAAGCAGTCAGCTTCTACCAGAGGAAAAGGAAACTAACATTTGGACTAACAAGGAACAGGTACACAAAGACACTCTAAAGAAAGTGTTACAATCCTGAGAATTATAACAGAAACAAAAAATTCCCTTCACATATAAAGCTAGAAAAGTCGGGGCACATAAATAACTCTTGGAAGTTGCAAAATTGGAGAGTGGGGTGTCAAACCAAGTCTGGCCAACTCGGAGCCCCACATGCTTCCTCCTCCTCCTATGAGACTCAGTAAGTTGAAAAAAGTTCCACCCTCCTTCCCTTCATCATAGGCTCTTCTGCTTGCATAAACACCCCAACTGGCGCCCACAATCTTTGTCCCCCGTTGCTGGGGCAGGGGACGAGGGCTGGAGGCTGAGGCAAGGCAAGAGTGCAGCTCGTTCACCTCCGCTCACCATAGTTCTCTGCTATCTTTGACAACTGGATGGGCGCGTCCAGAAGCACCTGGCTGTGTCCCTGGCTCTGTGGCTCAGCCCTACGTGAATAGGGACAGAAGGCGCAATTAGGACCCGAGGGAAAAGCTCCTTGTGCATCCTCCTGTCTCCCCAGCCCAGCTCCGGACCCTTCGCCCCCATTGGCCCCCACTCCCAGCACGTACAGGCGCAGGGTGTTGTACATGCGCTGGCACACGGCCCTGATGCCCGCGTCATCCTTGCTGTCCCCGGACACCTCCTGCAACAGTTCCCCCACGGCTTCCACCAGGTCATCCACAGACTCGAAGTCCGCGCTGCCGCTGTGCAAGACGCCTGGCCCGGGCGTGACAGGGCGAGGGAGATACCGGGAAAGGCGGACAAACAAGCACTCTCAGCGCCCAAATCGCGGCCCCTGCTCGGGCACCAGACGCAACGGCCCTGCAGGACGAACGGTCACGCAGGAGAGGCCCGGCCGCGGTCCCCAGCACCGCCCCCACCCTGAATCTTTCCACCCGAACTCCACTTCAGCCTCCGCAGCCCACTGATTCGGTTTGGCTCACCGGTTACGTAATCGAAGACCTGTCCGTCAATTTCAGGGAACTCGCTCCGCAGGATTTCAGCGCAAGTCGCCATGTTCCAGTCAGGACCCCGTCCGCGCAGTCGCCGTGAAACGTCGGCCGAGACCCGCCCCCCCACTCCCCTCCTGGAAGCTCGCCCTTCCTCCCAAAGCGCATGCGCAGAGATGACGTAAGAAAAGCGCGTAACCCGAAGGGCGGGGTGAACGAGATTGGCCAAACTATGCGCAAGCGCCCATCAGTCTAGCCCGAGCCGCTTTCTCTGCGCCTGCGCGACCCCAGTTTGGAGGAAAAATGAGCAGCGGGCGCGGCTCTCACTGCCTCCCCGGAGGCGGAGAGCCCGAGGCGAAGGGTGGGGAGCGGAGCGGGCACTCGAGGTTTATCAGGGCGGGGAGCCTTGGTGGTCCCGCGGGTGGGGGCCGGCCCAGAGACCGGCGGCTGATAAAGCACTTTGGCTTTGCTAGGTTTTATGCATTGCCTCGAGGCGCGTCTGCTGCAGCACGCCCAGCCAGGCCTGTGGTACAGCCAGCGGAGGGCTGTGCTGACTCACTGCAGCCCCGGCTCACGGCTCGGGCGCCCCGGGCTCAGCACTGTGCTTCCGCGGGTTTCCTTCAGGTCTCGGCCCCCACCCCGCGCCAACTGGGCGGTCCTTTCCCACTTCTTGCCAGCCAGCCAGCCAGCCAGCCAGAGCCATGAAGGCCATTCAGTTCCTCCACCACCGCAGGTCACAGGTTCTCTCACTGCCAAAGGCCACAAACCCAGATAGACCCCTTGGCCTGTATGTACTATCTCTGCCCCTAAAGCTGCTTCTCTGCATCCTGAATTCCAGTGTCAGTAAAAGGCCTTTCCCCATGAATGACGCTACTGCTTGTTATGTATAACACAAACATCCTAACAATTGGCATCTAAAATTACATCATTATCCACGAATCCTTTTGGATTAAGCATCACCACAGCAAAGACCAGTCCTGGTATTTATAATTGATTGACTGTTTTGATACAGGGTCTTGCTGTGTAGTTCCTGGTGGATTGGAACTGTGATCCTGCTGCCTCGGCCTCCCCAGTGCTGGGATTACAAGTGTGCACCAGTGCACTCAGTTGCTAATAAAATTTAAAAACCTATTGACCCTCTACATCTAATAACCATTTTACAGGAGATACAGGTACAGAGGATGGTGTTACATGACCTCAGAGGGAAGTGACAGGCAAATTCTGAGGGAAACTATGCAACTCTAGGAACAAAAGGTATCAATTCTGAGGTGAGGAGAAAAGTATTAGTTGTTAAATTAGTTGTAAACTATTCACAACAGGTCCTATTTGGACACAGGTCAAGGAGAATTTTGAATGATTCCTGAATTAAGGGAACACACAATGGATGTGATGTTAAGGAACCAGCCCTAAGGTGGTAACTGCTGAAGGTGGAGGACAGTATTGGGGATTCATTATGTTACTCTACTTCTGTTTATGTTTGAAATTTTCTCCTCTGAAAGAGCTGAAACCAAGCAAGGGGAAATTGGAGAGGGCAAATCTGCTCTTATCTGTTTCAACACATTCCCCTCAGGGACTGGCTCCCTACCATACTTTTTCTTCGGGGAAGAGGCGTTATCTGTGGGAGGTTTTCTAAGCACCATGGGGAAAATAAAATTCCTCTCTTGCCAAGACTAGAGGAAGACTGGCTAAGTGGGAAAATAAACAGACCAAAAGCCAAAGGCAGACCTTGATTTATACTCATTAAAAATTACATCCAAAGAGTAGGTAGGAGAAAGAATCTGCCCTCAGGAACTTGGGCTGGGGCTGCTTGCCCCTCAGGCTGTTTTCTTGTTGGAGCCAGGAGACCTGGTCAACACTTCTGAGAAGGGTCTCTGGATGGCTCAAGACAAGGGAAGAACTTGGACAGCATCAGTGGTGGAGAATTCCACTCAAAGCAGGCCCCTAGAAAAAGTTCTGGAAAGCCATCCCATTAGTTCCCCACCCCCGTGGCTCCCTCATGGACACTAAGCCAAAGACTCCGCTCTACAGAATTTATTGGGTTTATAACTGGACGAAGTCACACGTGTACAAAATGAAGCTCACACTATCCCAAAGCAGAGTAGGACTGAGGACTGGAGATCTGTTACTGGCCTTTGGGGGGGCTCTGAGGTGAGAGGCAGCTAACCCTCCCACGCCAGAGGTGTGGCCACAGAGGTGGGGAGGACAGGGGGCCCATCTGGCTTTGGTCACAGAACTCAGAGCCTGGCACTGGGCCAGGACAGATGGACGGAAGAGCAGGAGCCCCAGAAACCGCCATGCTAAAGGAGCCCAGGGACGGCTCTGCCAGTCCCGCTTGTGATGTGGGTGGTCCAGACCTAGACTCAGGGGCAAAGGGAAGGCAGCAAAGCGGGAGGGAAGAGACACTGATGCGTGGTGACCCAGGGGCACCCAGACCTGTGTAAGAGGTTGGGTGGGAAGGTGGGCTAGCTGTCACTAGGCAGCTAGCAGCGTGTTTCATAAATGCCACTGCGGCCAATGTAGCGCACCCATTTGATGACATCGTGGTCGCTGTAGTTCAGCTTCGGTTCAAACACCTTCAAGTAGCGCACCTTGAGGCCAGAAGGCGCAAATGGCACCTGAGCAGGGAACAGCTCCGGTTAGGGATGTAACTTTCCTCTGGCAGCTGTTCTCCTCTGGGCAGTTCCATAGCTCTGCCCTACCTCAATCTACTGCATGTGTTTGGATAGCCAGGGTTCTGAAAGAAGCTAGGGAAGCCAGCCAGGGTGGTGGGGAGCCCTCTAAAAGGGTACTAGAGATGCAAGCATACCCAAGAGTAACTAGCAATCATCTGGGGTTTGAAGTCAGGCCTGCCTGGGATAATTTGAATCAATTCCCTTAATCAGCAGGATGCAGCAACTAGAGAACTGCCTCAGAACACACTCATTCTGCACAATAGTATGGACTTGAAAAATGAGGTAGAGAAAATTATATGTCTAAATGCACAAGGCAAAGTCAGCTCACTGTCCTGTCTGAAAGGAAACTTGCTATCTTACCTGGCATTCAATCTAAATTTTTCCAAAGAACTGTTTTGTGACAAATCAAGAGAAGTCAAAGTGTTTCTCAGAGTGATCAGTAATTTCTCTTAAGACTTGAAGGGAAAAGAAACAGGCCTATGAATTAGTCACAGGCCTACTTTAGGCTTTGGTTTCTTTTTCCCAAGGTGCACAGCTGATCTGAGTGCTTGCTCAGACCTTTTCCAGCATGCCCTGTGCTGGTGCTAAGCCCCTCTCCTGCCATACCTCAAAGTTCATGGAAATGGGGGGTCGAGCCCATTTCTTCTTGTCGTTAGTGGGCAGAAGCTCAATCTCTGCGCTGATCTGCGATTCCTTCATGCCTGCCATGCGCTTGATCCTGGAAAGACAGGCAATGGGCAGCAAGTCCCTGTGGAAGCTTGGAGGAAATTTCCGTGGGGTGGGGTACGGGTCCCCATTTCAAGCAAGGAGAGAGCCCAAGCACTCAAGGGAGATGCTAGCATGAGGAAAATTGGTCAGGACCCTGAAAACCAGCTGCTGCAAGACCACAGGTCTGTCCCTTGCTCCTCTGGTACCTGGGGCTGCGGTTCCTGGTTAGATAGATGCACAAGCTACCTCATGCGCTTTGTCTGCTTCACAGATTACAAGGACGCATGTATGAGCCTCAGTGCAGGTGTGTGTACACATGCATGTGCACATACATGTGAAGGCTGACACACAAGTAGGGGCACACTCCTCCTGCCCACCAACCCACACTAGGGGACAGCAGGTGAATGTGGTACACTGTGAGCCTGGCCATGGACCCACGGGGAAGACTCACTTCCATACGATGGCGTTCTCGCTGGCCTTGTACTTGGCCTTCCCCTTCATGCAGATCACCTGCACGCCACTTGTGTTCAGAGGGGTTGGGATTCTCACCTAGGAGTGACACACAGCTGTCTAGGCCTGACACAGCCACCTTGATTCCTGGAGACAAAATCTTCCTACTCCCCAAACCCCTCAACCTCACCTCAATCTTCTGGGCCAGCAGTGAGGGCTTAAAGTTGGACTTGATCACCACCTTGACTTCCAGTTTGGTGCGTCCTACTTCCCGCACGAGTGGGATCACCCGGAAAGGGAGGATGATGTCCTTGGTGGTGCGATACCTTTGGGGGTAGAAAGCAAGGTTGGCAACACACAGCAGGTCCCACTCCCTGCCCCTGCAGCACCCTTACACCCTCACAGCCCCTTGGAACCTCATTAGTTCAAACTCTCCATCTGGTGGGATGAAGCTTATGCTGCGTTCTGAGTCGAACTTGCTGAGTCGCACACACTGGTGGAAGGTACAGTCATCAATGGCAATTGATTGCTTCCCGCTGCGGGCAGAAGCAGCATAAGATCAATCTTGATCAGCATGGGAATGTCAGGTGTCAAGCTGGGGGGCTGCCCCATGCCAGCCTGGCACTGTGGGCTATGGGAAGATGCCAGAATGCAGCTGTCTGACTTGGAGATCACTGCCCCAGAGTTCAAGGTGAGGAAGCTTTACAAGCTCATCATTTCTCAAGATTCAGGCTGCATGGTACTCAGATGTTTCAGGCTCAGTAGGCCGAGGCCATCAGGATGCTCTGAGGACAATAAGCTAATGACAATCCCTTCATATCTCTCATCACTGATATCAAGTGCAACCAGCCAAGCACACAGTTGGAAAAAGAATCTGCAATTACAGTGGAAATCCAGTCCAGAAGGAACATGCGGGTCACCAGCCCCAGTGAACACTCCAAGGCCCACCCACTCTTCCAGCTCTCCTGCGTCAGGTACCTCTTGCTGGTTTCATCAGCTGTGCCTTTGCCCTGCTTTTCAATAACAATCTTGTCATTCATCCCAAACTTGCACTCGGGCATGCCACTCAGGTAGCTCTTCATTACCACCCGGCCTGACACATGGGCGCTTAGCACCTGCCCTGGTGACAGAAGAGATGAACAAGGAGCAGCTGGGTTAAGCATGCAGGCTGGGGTCCCCCCTCCAGTCCCCTCCCTGGCTTCAGGAGAGGGCCCTCACCCTGTGGGGACATGAGCAGGTTCACACTCTCCAGCACATCCAAGAAGAGCTCATTCCGGCGATACTTGATGCCCTCCCGCCGCCAGCCAATCTGCCCAGTCACCTGGCTGGTGATCTGGGACTGCTCTTCTTTTGTCTACATGGCAGGTGGAACACACAGCGGATGTTTTCGCGCTTCTGCACCCAATCCTATCTCTCCCACTCCACCCTTCTCCCCTCTCCCTCCTAGTCCTCACCTAGTGGCCCCTCTTTCCCCGCAGGCCCCAGGGAGCAGGGCCTGGAGAAAACAGAACAACACTGCAAGGCTAGAGGCAAAGAGACCAACTTACCTGATGCTGGAGACCAAAGGACCAGTGAGGTTCCCACAGCAAACAGCAGGGAGACAGAAAAAGAGAAGGCTTCTGAGGCTTGGATCATAAAGAGGGGCCCAACTACTATTCTGAGGCACAGGCAGGGCAGTCCACACTCCTGCCTCCAGGGTAGAGGAAACTGCCTAAGCTACAGTCCCAGTAAGAGATGCTGAATCGGCTGCTCCTGGGGTGGGGAACGGGCCTGCTGTCATGGCAGGAGGCACAAGCCAGCACTTCCTGTCATGGGCGGGCCCATGAGTCAGCCTGGATAAGGCTGGGGCCAGCTGGGGGCCAGCTGGGATGAAGGGAGGTTGGGTTCCACCCTGCACATGGCCAGCAAAATCCAGGTACCTGGCTTTTGATGCCTTGTTGGGTGATGAAGGTTTTCAGTGCACCTGTCTCTGAATTCTGGGGGTAGCCAAAGTCCAGGATCTCTGCAAAAGACAAAACCATCAGCCCCTGAACCAACTGAAGACTTTTCCATTCTAATCCTCCCTGGCCTGCTTGTGTCTCACCACACAGCTCCTGAAGGCTGTGGATCTGTACCCAGGGCCTTCCATCTAGCTTTGCAGTATTTTCTCCATGATTTATACTCCAGAGGGAAAACTTTTCTCTCTCAAATAGAGAAATCACAATTACATGGAAATAGATGCTGGGAATGAGGAAGGATTCACACATCATAGAGGAATAAGAAAAACTGTACCCCAAGGGCTTGGAAGCTACCTCCCCCAGGCCCTGAAATAGCTGTTAAGATGGAAATCCAAAGTAGAGCAAATGCATCATGGCCCAAAGCACAAGGGTTCAGTCACCAATCTGCAGAGGCAGGTTCCCCGGAAAGGGCCAAAGTATCCCCACCACCGTTGGCTGGCCTATTTACACTCTGTTCCATTTCAGAGCAGCTCTGAGCCCTGGATGGGAATGGGGCTTCTCAGGAGCATAGAGATCTTTGCCCAGACCAAATACTCAGGAACAAAGTTCAGGGCACACTGGAGCCACCCTGGCTAAGTTCATCTCCGCTCCAGCCCCACCACTCTGCCTGCCTCACCATCCAGCAGCTCGTATATGAGCACGAAATTGTTCTTGATGTTTTCTTCGCTGATCTTGCCAAAGTAGGCAGCCATTACGTCACACATCTTGTAGAGGAATTCGAACACCATTGCAGCGTTGACATTCTGTTTGGTGACAGCTGCCAGCCAGATGTTGGACCGCTTAACATGGAAGAAGCTGGTGCGAGCAATGTTGGTGACAGGGCTGCGCACCTGCTGCCGCGCGTGGATAACATTGACCCGAAAGGCGTCCACTGCATTCCTCCTGGGGGAAGAGAGTAGAGGCCACTTGGCATCTGTGCAAACCTTGCCCCCAGGGATCAGCCAGAGGCCGACAGCCCCACCCTCCACACTGCTGACATCTAACCCAAACTCTAAAGCCAAGGCCTAAGCCGCTAGGGTGGGTCCCTTCTTCTGGTTCCAGTGGGGGCATAGGAGTGCCTGAGCCATGAGAAATAGGGAAGTCAAGTGGCAGTGACGGGTGGCAGATAAAACCTCAAAAAAGTGAAACTCATCAGGTTTGGAGAGGCCTTCCCCAATTTCCCACCTACCACACCCTGCCTTCCCAGTAAACTCCAGGCCAGGGAGGGAGGAGGGGTAAGACAGAGAGGGGAACAGGGAGAGGGAGAGAGGGAGGGAGGGAGAGGGAGACAGTGAGACAGACAGTGAGACAGACAGTGAGACAGTGAGAGAGCTAGCTTGCTTCTTCTCCAGTCCTCCCACTAGTGAGCCTACTGGTAGGGAAGGCTGACTCCTCCAGAAGGTAGACAAAGAAGAAAGCACTCATCTACCAGGTAAGAAGTGCCAAGGGTCCTGGAGCTGAGCCACCTATTCTTGTCTAGGCTCCAACTCCAGGGTAAGTTCAAGGCAGGAAGGATAAAGGAAAATGCCAACTGGAGGGGGCAGGGCCCCCCACCCGCCTGTACCTGGGCAGCAGCTTGATAGGCCGCTTACCTATTGCTACGGCAGCCAATGAGATGGGATGAGAGAAATGACGCCAGCAAGAAGAGGAGAGTGACAGCAAGGAGAGAGAGGGTTAGACACACAACACACCAGGAAGGGCAGCACACACTGTGAGGTAGAAGCAGACAAGCCGGGAAAAGGGTGGTGAGCTTATTAGCAACACACGCAAAGTGGCAGGTCCCTGCACTGGCTTGATCAGGCCCACCCAGGGGACAGGAACTCTGGAGGATGTGGCCAGCAAGGTTCAAGCAGGCCAAGCACTGCCACAAGTCTAGTTCAGCCACAGAGCAAGCCAGCCCATCAGGCAGAGAGCCACAAAGCCAGGGGCATTGTAACAGACCCACACAATTTATCTTAAGTGCTTCCAGGAAGAAAAACAGAGCAGCAGGGCCTGTGGAGCATAATCTCATTAGAGCTGCTGAGGCAAGGACAGGTTTCTCGGTCAGCAAAGAAAGAAGGCATGCAGGGTGGGGCAGAATGAGAAGGCTATGTGGCCCCTCGTCAAAGTCTGAGGGACCTGGGACATGCAGTTGTCCAGGTCTATTCAGAGGGGCCAGAAAGGGCTGCATGATGTCCCTGCCTTTCCATCTGTGGCCCAGAGAGCGCCTCAAGCTTGCACACAACCTCTCCTCCAGGAGTGACCCAGAGGAACTGAAAAAAGCTGAGTCAGCAGCCTGCCTCCTGAGAAAGGGAGTGGGCGAGGGTCTAGCAGCATGGACAGGCTTTCCAGAGAATCCAGCCAAAGCCCCAGTACGAGAGCGCTCTGAGAACAGGATGCAGACAGATGAGTGCCCAGCCTGGCACCAACTTTGTCCACCAGAGACAGATCTCTTTCTCCTCAAAGTATTCAACCTGCCTGGCAAAAGCACTCATCTCCAGCAGCCATGCCTACACCTAAGGGACACAGGAGGCAGGAAGGACAGGAGTTCCTAAGGCTACGAGGGCCCTGCCATTCCAGAGGTCCTGCTAAGCAGCCAGCATGTGGCTGCTAGGCCAATGCCACCAAACCTAAAACGAACTAGGCTATATACTGTCTGAGCTTCCAGGATGCAGCAAGGGGTGTGGCCCAAGTCAAGCCTCTGATGAAATAAAACCTGGTCCTGCATGCTGAGGCTGGGGCAATGGGGCACAGCTGGCTCGGCCAAGGGACTTACCCGATGTCATCTCGGTAGACCCGGGAGATGAGCACCTCTCCCTTGTGATTATAGATGAATAAGCCTCCGATCATGGCGGCAGCTCAGTCTCCAAGGCCCATTGCTCTGAGAAGAGACCTAGGACAGGTTGGGGTGGGGGTGACTTCACAGGTCCTGCCAGTGTCCCCTGTAGGGCAGTGCAGGTCACTGGCTCTTTCTTCCCTGGCTCAACCCTTTAGCAAGTGACCCTGCAAGCCTCTGGGAAAAGCCCCTCCCCATCCGTGGCTCCAGTTCCTGTTTATCCCACACTACAAGGAAGCAAAGAAACAGGACTTGGGCCCAGGATCCTAAGGCACTTTGACCCTCCTCCCTTTTCCGGGGCTAGTCTCCCGCGGGCGCCGCAGTCCTCTGCACAGCGCTGAGCTAAGCAAGGATTTTTTTCGGCCCCCTCCTGTGCAGACTCTCAATCAGGCTCCAGCCAGTGAGTCACTGACAAGGCCCGCCTGAGGCTACAGGAATGGCGGTAGGAATTACTCCAACTGGCTCAGGCCTGGGGCCCCTGGGCACAACCTTCAGACCATCCAGTCTCTTGGGCTCCACTTCCCTTCTCCGAAGGTAAGCAGGGCCTGAATCTCAGAAGTCTACATATTCCAAGAATGGGTGTGCAGCTTTCGGGACCAGAGGAAAAGAACAGAGGCTTTGGGCCTAGACACAGACCAAGGACCTTAGCAGGTATAAATCTTCAGGCAAGGAAGGTAGCAGAGGAGAAAAGTCCCAGTGCTGGTGAATTACAATTCAGTGACCCAAACTGCTTCCTATGGTTATTTCCCATCACTCCCCTTCAAAAAGCTTTAGCATGTAATAAAATAAGGAAGGGTGTGTGTTGTGCAGGTCTGTAAAGTTACTAGATCTTTCTAGATGAAATTCTGATTCCAGACCTATCAACTCATTTCTGGCCTGAGTACTTACAAACAAGGGGCAGGAGTGTCTGAGCCTTAAATACCCCCAATTATTTGGGTCAAACATTTAGATGGCTTGAGAAAATGGGGTTAATTTGAGTCTAGATTTCCTGGATTAGCCCTAGTATTAATTTCACAGAGGGCAGTTCGTTTGGACTCCTAAACTGAAAAAGTAAGCCTTTCCATATGGCTGTTACTATCACCTAGACCAGTATAAGGTCCCTCGAGAAGGTGGAAACATTCTCATTCTTTATTCCCAAAGAAACTGGGAGAGAACGTGTAAAATGGAGGTAAGAGTCCTGGGCAAAGAATCAAGTCCACGGGTATCAAGTGGTGGTGGCTCAGGGCTCCAAGAGAATCAGACGTGGGGCCCTTGTCAGGAATGGAGCATTTTGCTAAGGGAAAGGACTGGCGGCCACCACCAGCAAGCAGCACCCTCGGTGACCCACAGCAGCGAACTGGGCTGGTGCAAAACCCTAAGGAAAGAGGTTCCGCTGTAGCAGAGGTCAGGGCCTGGACGTGGGTAAATAAGAGAAAGCGAGGGCCGTGGGGCCTGCTTTGGGGTCCAGGTGCACAGGCTTGACCGGGGGGGGGGTCCTTCCACGGGGGAGGAGACAGTGTCACAAGGCACAGAGGCTGTCACAGGTCACAGGAGAGCCGCGGGGGTTCGCTGAACTGGGGGAAGGGGTGCCACACAGAAAGCCCGGCCACCGTCCAAGGAGGTGGCACGGGTGGCTGTCCACCATCTCGGGAGATGGGGGAGATTGTCCCTGCGCTGAGGAGGACGCGCGCCGAAGGCTGGGGATTGTCACGATCCCAGGGAGGGGGCGCTAGGGAAGGGGCGCCGCGCGGGGTCCGGGTTCCGAGAGGATCCGGCCGGTCTCGCCCTCATAGGAGAAGCCCCGCAGGTCAAGCGAAGGGCGCCGCTCCCCGCCCGTCCTGCGACCGCGCCCCAAGCGCCCTCACCCCGCCAGCAGCAACCTCCAGAGTCTGAAGGCTGAGGCCACTCCCGGGTGTGGGCAGCTTTTCGCCCAGCATCGCAGGGCGAAGGACTGGGCGACGGGGCCGACAACCCGAGGCATTCTCCCACTACCAGTAAGGTCGACCCCCCCGGCTTACCTGGAGCCCGCGTCCGCGGCCCCTTACTCAGATGGCCCGGCCACTCTCCAGATCCCAAGATGTCCGCCCGCCCCCAGCTCGCCTGCCCGATGCCTCGGCTTTCACTGCAGTGCCGCGGCCCCACCCCGGCCCCGGCTGCGCTTGCGCGCCCGCCTCTCGAGCCAGACTACAGGTCCCGTGAGGCTCTGCGGCCTTTTCGCTGAAAATCGAGGGCGCCAGCCCTATAAAACTACAACTACAAACGGCCCTAGAGAGACTGCCCCCAACTTCCGGAGACGGGAACTTCCGCGCCTCGCCAGAAATCCCTGTACAGGCCACTGGACAGCCGCATTTCTTCAAGCAGCATCCTGGGAATTGTAGTCTTTTTGCTGTTGTTGAAACCCTTCTGTTAACTTTGGATTGCTGTAGGGTTTGCTTGTCCCGTCTGGAAAGTGGCTTCCTCACCCTTCACCTCTCTGTCTCTGTCTCTATCTTTCTCTCTCTCTCTCTCTCTCTCACACACACACACACACACACACACACACACGCACACACACGACAGGGTGTGATTCTCCTGAGTTTTTCTCATATCTTTCATTCAGACACCAGTTTTTTCCCTGGGATCAAGACCCAAGGAGGGGGCAGGAAGAGAGGAGCCACTTTTTTTTTTTTTTTCTTGAGACAGTCTTGCTATGCAACTTTTTTTTTTTTTTCTTGAGACAGTCTTGCTATGCAGTTTAGGCTGACTCTGAACTGTGTAGCCCAGGGTGGCCTTACACTCATGGTGATCCTTCTGCCTCTGCCTCCTAAGTGCCGGAGTACGGGCGTGAACTACCACACTCAGTGGAGATACTTTCTTGGAAGAAACTAGCTAAAGCCTTTCATGACTCTCAGTGTTCTCGGCAATACCAGTGACTGTGTGTATCTTCTATAGGCACATATTTCTTAGAAAACGGTAGGTTGGAGCCAAGTGTGGTGGCTCGCTCCCATAATTGCAGCACTCAGGAGGCTGAGGCAGGAGGATTGTTGCAAGTTCAAGACCTGCACGGGCTACAAAGTGAGCCCAAGGCCAGCCTGAACTGCACAGCAACACCCTGTCTCAAAAAGACAAAGAAAAATAAATGGCGAGTTGAATTTTGTTGGACATGAGATTCAAAATCCTTTCTCTGATGAACAGAATTAATCTTTACATTACAACTAAGAAGAGGAGGCATATTAAACCCATAAACATAAAAGGCTACCTGGTTCTTGGAGAATCTGAATATGTTGGCTTTTCTCTTTCTGTATGCAGCAATATCCTGCTGCCTTCACTCACAGACTTAAGACTGTCATGCCAGGAAAGGAAAATCTGTTCACGAACCTTTTGGTCTGTAGCAGGTTCCTATCAGAAGCCAGGATGCAGCATGAGGATGATCTGGCCTCCCTCAATCTATTGTCATCCGGATACCATTAAGTGACCATTAAGCACTTCTAAATCTTGAACCAGCATTCGAGAATTCAACACTACCGTTGCACAAGTTTTATCTACCAGATACCTTAAATGACTGTGACTTAGAGTAAATAGTAATAATGGCTACCATTTATTGAGCACCTACTCTATTGTGCCAGGCACTGTGCTAGGCACTTTTCGTACAATATCTAATTTAAATCCTCACAACAACCCTGTGAGGTAGGTATTATTATCATCATTTTACATACAAGAGGACTGAGGCTCAGAGAGGTTAAATAACTCTCCTATCACACAAATGAAAAATAGTACAGCTGGAATTTAAACCCAGACCAACCTGACCCCAGATCTCATGCTCTGGCACATTAGAGGCTAAGAGGATAGAAGGGCCAAGTTTAAAGTTTGTTGGTGTGGAAAAGGATAAAATATGCCAGTAAGATGCAGAAACAAAAGAATTTAAGGTCCTAAACGTTTCTAACTGGTGAGTCTATATAGACGGTGTTGAAGGTCACCAGGACAGGGATTCAGGAGGAATGCTGGTCAGGGGCACGAGTAGTGTCCACACTGGTGGGTAACACAAGTCCAGATCTAAAGACTGGAGGATGTTAGAACTGGAACTGTATATGGCAATCACCAGTTTATCAGCAGCAATTGAGGACATCAGGATGGATGACAATGTTTTGGGAGCAGAGAGGACAGGGAAGAGGATCAAAGATGCAACAAAGGAAATACAAACCCCCAAGACATGAATGCAGTGGAGGAATTCTCAAAAGTCAGACAAGGCGGAGTCAGAAAAGTATAGGAGGTGGCCCAGTCGTGGAGGCAGGAAGAAACCATGGCCTGGGTTGGGGAGGTTTTGAAAACCAGGCAGGCAGGACTGAGTCATGCTTCCAACACAGCCCCTTGTTCGCTAAAACCTCAGGAAATATTTGTTAAATGAATGAACGCTGAAATGCCCCTACTTCAGTTTGCCCCAAAACCTGGGCTAAGGACTTCATCTTACTCTCAGTATCCTAACCCTGAAAATACAGCTGTTGAGAGTGGAGGCTTAGAGAGAATATCATGATTTGTTTAGAGAATGAGGTTAAAAGAAAAAGCAAAAAACAAACTAGAACTTGGGAAATCCCAGAAGTCCTTTTGGCTGACTGCAACTGGCCCTTGGCTCCTGTCCTTGCTCTGGGCAGGGTGAGAAGGACCTGCAGCCGCCTGCTGTGTTCTTTGCTGAGCAGCCTGAGATCCAGCTCCCGGGCTTACCCAGGTGGGGCAATACTGGGAACATGTGAGGGAGGTTCAAGGGCTATTAGGAGAGGGCAGGGAAGTCAGGGGACCAGCCCCACTGTCTGGAGAGGGCCCAGCCCTCTACAGGGACCAGCCCTGAGGCTTAAGTGAATTTGCATAGGCACATGCGTGTGCGTGTGTGCACACACATGAGTGATTTTCTCTGGGAAGAAACAAGGTCTCCTGTGCCTGGGTGAAGCTGGAGCTCCCACCCCTCCCCAACCTAATGACGCTGAGGTGTGAGTGTGGGGCTGGATATCCTTGGAAAGCCCCGAGGGGCAGCTGAAGCAGGGTTCTTGGTCTCCTCGGAGGCTGAGCCTCCCATTGCTGGGGACTCACAGAAAGTCAAACAGCCCGAAATTCTTGGCTGCTCCAGGCCCAGGGAAAATTGGGGGAGGAAAAAAAAGAAAGAGAAGAAACGTTTCAGGCCTAAGGTAAGATAAGCCTGCTGGTTAGTAGGGTTAGGGTCTGATGGAACCAACACACAGGCAGGCACTGGGGCAGAGGGTCGAGGGGAGCTGCTCCCTGGAAGGCTGGAGCAGCCAAAGCACCAAGGGGGCTCTCCTGGATGGGCAGCACAGATGGCCACAGGAGGGGGCTCCGGCCCTGGGGTGCAGGACCGAGGCAGCAGGCAGGACACGGGTGGGGGGATGCAGGGACTTATTTTGGCGTCAGTACTGTAGGGGCAATCTAGAGGTTTGCACTCATGCTTGGTGTGGGCTTAATGCAGGGATGACGCAGCAGAATGAAGAGCGGAAACGGTCCTGAGGGGCGAGGGGGCGAGCACCCCGGGGCCAGGCCCGGCAGTGTGTGAGGGCGGGCAGACGGACAGAGTAAGCACCGGCGAGCCCGACCCGCGCCCCGGTGAGCCCCGCGCAGCATTAGTGGGCCAGGCAAGCTGGGCCAGAGGCGGGTTAGGAGCTGCAGGGCCAGTCGGGAGCTGCAGGGCGCCCAGGCTGAGCCCGCGAGCGGTTTACTTCCCTTTCAGGTACCAAAGTAAAAAAGGCGGACGGCGGCTGCGGGGTCGGGGTGGGCGGCAGTCGGGGGAGGGGCCCTGCTCACATCACATCCACAAAGAACTCACTGGGGTTTCCCATGGCCATGCGGAAGGACTGTCTGCTGGCGGTCAGTTCGGGGGGCACAGAGGCCAGGTCGCGGCCCGGCGGGGCTCCCGGGGGCCCCATGGCCGCGGGCGGCGGCGGCATCATCAGCATCGGGGGGCCGTAGAGCGGGGGCACGCCGGGCGGGCCGTAGCTGGGGTGCGTGTGGTGGCTGCGCAGGCTGCCGGCCAGCGAGTGCTGGCTGCGGTGGCTGTGCTCGCTGGCGGCCGGGCCCGAGCGCTCGCTGGGGGCGCGCTCCCGCGGCCCCCGCAGGCTGCTGCGCGTCGTGTGGTCGGACTCGCTGCCGCTGCCACCCGACTTCGAGTCCCCCGCCTTCGGGTCCTTTTCCTTGCGCCGATCGCTGCCGCTGCGGTTGGAGCCGCTGCTTCGACTACCTGCAGGGGACACGCAGGGCCGAGACGGGGCGCTCAGAGTGGGCAGGAAGCCAGGGCTGACCCGGGGCTCCCTCTGGGCAGGGCCCCCCTTACCCTCACTGTGCTGACTGCTGGCGCTGCCCCCGCCGTAGCTGTAGCCCAGCTCCGGGAAGCCAGGGTGTGGGTTGTAGGGGTGCGGGGGCGGTGGGTATTGGTAAGGGAAAGCCATGGGCCAAGGAGCAGCCCCCGGGTGAGGCAGAGGGGCCAGCGTGTCCTGGTCAGAAGCACCACTGGAGCCGTCGTGGTCGTGCAGGGACAGGTTGGCCATGTCTGCGGAGGAGTGCTGGGTGAGCCGGGCCTCCACCCCTCGCCCTGGAGTGGGCCCCCAGCCTAGGTCGGGGTGCAATTGGGGTAGTTTAAGGCCAGAAGGGGAGGAGGCACAGTACCTACCCGCCACAGAGCTCAGCACTTCTGCAGAGCCCCTCGGACACCACCAGACAGACATGGGAGACCCTGGGGAGCCCCTCCAGGAAGGGTGGAGCATGATTTCAGACTCTCAGCCAATCTCCACGCCCAGCACCCAGCACCCAGCACCCTCCAGGCCCCCAGCTCTGCCTCCTACCTCCTCAGTGGGCTGGAGGAAGGGGCAAAGCTCCTACTGTGCCACCTTCTCTAGTTTCCTCAGAGGGTGCCAGGCCAGCAAGTGGGGAAGGCTGAATGGAAGGCCAGGCAGCCTCCAGGTACTGCACACTGGGACTCAGGAAATCACTAAAGGATATAGTACCTGGACTGCTGCAGAAGCGCCCCAATCCCCTCACTTTCCCAGGTGAGAAAAGTCCATTCCAGAGGGGTTAAATGAGCAGCGTGAGGTCAATGTAAACTGCAAGCGGAACAGCGCTAAGAGCTTCTTTCTCTCATCTTTCCAGACAGTCATTAGACACAGGCAGCAGTCTGGAGAAGTTTAGGTGAAACTTTGTCTCCCCCCACACCCCCCCCCCCCGCCACCTCTGGAACTGAAAAGAGTATCCAAGCAAAGGCCAGCACGAGCAGACGTCTTTCAGGGCCTCCTTAGGGAAGGCCCTGCCCTGATCACGTCCCCTGGTGCTGCTGGGGAGGGCGAGGCTGAGACGGAAAGAGCTGGGAATGACCAGTGCCTCCTCTGTGCCCTGCACCCATTCTAAGCATCCCTGGCACCAACTCAGTCTATCAGTGTTACTTCATGACTGTGATGTCCCCAGAAATTCTAACTCCTTAAGGGCAAGGCTGCCCCTGCCTTGGCAGCCTTGGGACCACCAGGCAGGGACTCTAAGAGGCCACCAGGACCCTGTACCGCCTGGGGTGGTCCTTGCACACACATCACCTGTACCAGGCCCCAGGACTCTGAGCTGAAACTGCCCTAGAGCAGAGGAATGGATGCAGTAGCCTGCCTGGCTCAGGCCTGAAGAGCTGGTGCTAACTTTGGCCTGCAGGCTGTGGCTTCTTCCCTGTGAGCTTGCCACATACCCAGCTGAGAACTGGCCAGTGAGAGGGACGAGATCACCCTGATCTGGGTCTTGGGTGGCCTGGGGTCCTGGGCCCAAGACTCAGGTGAACCCACGGAAGAAGCAATATCTTTTGAACAAAGAGCACAGCCACCTTGGAAGCTTTAGGTGTTCCTGGCAATCTGGGGCCAGGGCTGACTTGTGCTAATGATGACATTCATATACCCTGCATTGAGTCTAAGAAGCTACTGACTGTAATGTGTACCCCAATTTCACCAAGACTGAAATGTGAAAAAAGTGTGTATCTCATTAATACATGAACAGGCATTTTTATAGAGCACTTACTTACTGTGGCCCATGTACTGTCCTAAGCATTCTGTGTCCTCAAAACAGCCCTGTGAGGTAGGTTCTGCTCTGACCTCTATCTCACAGACCAAGTTGAGCACCAAGAGGCCACATCACCCACTTGTGTTCACTTGGTAAGGGCAGAGCCAGGATTTGAACTTGGAACTGTCAACCTTCACAATCATGTATCATGTGGAGTCTGCCAAGGGCCAGGACCCACCTTCACCCAGGGTCTGTGACCTGCAGAATCAGCCATTCTAGTCCCTAAAACCCAGGCTGGGGCATTTTAGGAGCCCTCAGCAGAGACCAGACAGCAGCACCGCACTGAGAAAAGTCTCCCTCCAGCAGACACGGCATGGACTGTGGCCTTCACAGAGACTGCTGTCTGCATCCCAAGATTGTTCCCAGGCTCAGGAGAAGCAGGGAGGTCCCCTGCTTAACCACCCTCATTGGCTCTTTCCAGACTCGCTGGCACAGCCTGCAGAGTCTTCTGTGCCCCAATTCTGGTAGCTTCTCTGGCTTCATCCTGTGACATGGATGGCCCACCCTTGGTCTGAGGAGGACCTGGAGTAGCTGGCCAGTCCCAAGTGCTATCCTGGAGGGACCCGCTTGGTTCAAGGACCAAAGCTGATACTCTGTCTGGCTTTGCCGAGACGTCGGTTCTGTAGCACCATCCAGGGCAGCACCAGGCTCTGAAAAGAGCAAGAGCTCTGGAGCCAGAGAGAGCTGGATCCAAGGCACGACTCCTCTGCTTGTTGAGGAGACCCAGGAAGACTATCTCAGAGCAATCCACCTGTCTCCTCATCTCAGAACCCAGCGAGTAAACCTCCCCACCCCCCGGGGATCCTGAGGATCAAGTGAGGTGACACTTTGGAACGATCAGCACCATGCCAGGCACAGACGGTGCACTGAGAGAACGCCAGGCTCAAAAGGGAGACATGGGCAGGTGGAGTCTAGGCTGGACTCTGATTCCACCACAGAACTCTCAAGGCTAAGCCAGGCCTAGCTCCCCTGTGTCTCACTCGGGTTCCGTGGAGTCTGAGGCCATATCCCCAGGCACCTCCCCACACCCCACCAGCAGATGGGGTGAGAAGATGGAGGAGACACGTACTGCCACAGAGGTCACCAAAGATGTAGTAGCACTGCTCGGAGAAGGTGATCTTGTTGACAGTGTGGCGGATGAAGCCGGCTTTCAGCAGGTTGCTGGCATACTTGCGGGCCTCCCGCCGGTCAGTGAAGCCTTCCACGTTGTGGTACAGCCAGTCTACCACGTCCGAGCCTGGAGAGAAAGCTGCCAGGTGACTGGGAGGCCCAACGGATCTGCGTTCTTCACAGAAGCTCACAGGACTGGGCCAAGGGAGTTCCTGGGTCCCCCAGGCCAGCAAGCTCTGTCCCCTCACTCCCCACCCTGTCCTTCCTCCCATCATGGGGCTGTCTCACCAATGAAAGCATTGGGAATGGTAATCTTGAGCCACATGCGGTCTCGGACCTCCAACCCTGATTCAGGAGAGGCCATGGCTTTCACAATGGCGGCCATGTCACTGTGGATGGATAGGTGGAAGTCGTCTAGGCCTGGGGGTGGAAGGCAGAATGGTGAGGCCGGAAGGGGCTTTAGAGTTCCAGACACAAGAGTTTACATTCCAGCTCTACTGTCCAGTAGTGACAGACCCAGTATGGACAAATAACTGACTTCTTGGACACTCAGTTTTCATCTTTGTGAAAATGGGCGTTTTAATATCTACTTTATAAGGATATTTGAAGAATTAGTAGCATAAATGAAAGTGCCTGGCACAGTATATGTGTACAGGTTATAAAATAACAATGGCAGTCATTTACTGAGTGCTTACTGGATGCTACACACTGATGTGTGTCACTGGTACCCTCTTACTGAACCCGCCAGAACCTAGTAAAGTATGCATTGACAGTCCCATTTTACAAGAGGAAACTGAGGCTCCCTGGATGTTCAATACCAGGTGAGCAGCGAATGATGCACAGTGGGGACTGAGTGTGTGCTGGGGGGAGTGCAGTGTGAGATGGTTGCGATGAGTGCAGTTCCCTCCCCGGCCCTCCTGTGGGCTCAAGTCCCCCAGCCCAGCCCTGTCTGCTGGGCATGGGGCCCAGGGTTGGACACTCACGCTCTGTGTCAGGGATAGAGCTGGTGATAGAGGAGCTGGTGGAGGTGATGGTGCTCAGGGAGGGGCTCATGCCATAGGCAGGGAAGGTGCCCGTCATGGCTGCAGTGTGGGAGACCCAGGCCGCAGGATCAATGGGCCGGATGGGCTCACCTGCAGGGAGGATGCAGAGTCACAGGCTGCCTGCACCAACAGGTATGAGGTGTGAGGGTTCAGGGTGACACAGGAGGAAGGAGGCACAGGGCTCGCTTATGCAAACACCCACTTCAGGAATAAATGCCCCACCCACTTACTTCTAGGCAATGTGAAGCAGCCACGTGGACTTGGGTCCCAGCACTTGGCTACAGTCAGGGTGATGGGCCTGAGAACAAGGTGAGGGCAGGATGGGTGGAGGCCAGGCATGGCCCCTTGCCTGACAGCTAGAACACCTGCCCCAGCCTCCGCCAGGCCCTGTTCCTGCCATACCCTGGTTTGTGCACAATCTCCCGCAGGACCCGGACGGCGTCGTCGTTACTCATGTTCTCAAAGTTGATCTCGTTTACCTGAGAGAGGATTGGGTCTAAGGCTGTGCAGAAGAGAGGGGCAGGGGAGCCGGGCCAGGAAGCCTCCAGAGGGCAGGGATCCCTCCCCGCTGCCCAGCTGCACCACAGCCAGGCAGGTGACGCTACCTGCAAGAGCATGTCCCCAGGCTCGATGCGCCCGTCCGCAGCCACGGCCCCGCCCTTCATGATGGAGCCGATGTAGATCCCTCCATCGCCGCGCTCGTTGCTTTGGCCCACAATGGAGATGCCCAAGAAGTTGTACTTTTCTACAGGGAGTAATTTAACACCCTGAACAGGCGGAGCCAAGTCCCTGCCTCGACTCCCATCCCCTTATTAGGAAAGGGTGGAGACGGAAAGAGCTGACATTACTGAAGGCGAGCCGGGTACTGTGTACTCTGCTTTCCTGGGATTCCCACTGGCTGTGAGATGGCGACACTCCACCCCATTTTAGACAGACAACAGGCAAGTGCAGTTGAGTGATTTGTTTTTCTCTTTTGGTTTTTTTGAGGCAGGGTCTCACCATACAGTTTGGACTAACTTTAAACTGAATAAACAGCCCAGGCTGGCCTCGAGCTCACAGTGATCCTCCTGCCTCATCCTCCTGAGCGCTACCATACCCGGCTTGGAAGTTTAGTGAATTTAAATGATTCTTTAAGCCAGTAAGAGGCAGAGCCAGGATTCAAAATCAGATTTATTTTTCCACATTAGGTTCTTTTTACCATATCCAGCTGTCTCCTAAAAACAGCCCCTAGGGCAGTGGTGGTGAACCTATGGCACATGTGTTTTTAAGAGGAAAAAATGTTAATGTACGAGTTGATTTTTCTAAACTAAAACCTCAGTACTCCTGTTTAACTGCAGTGTTGGCGCTTTGCAGGAAATACGTGGGTTCTGGGTTGCAGTTTGGGCACTTGTTTCTGAAAGTTCTGCCATCACTGCGGCGGGGGGGGAGGCGATAGGGGGGCGCCCAGAACCTTCCTCCGGGAAGCCTGCCCTGCTGCACCTCCGGCTTCCACGGCACCCTGGGCTTGAGTGTCACAGCCCTGACCATGAGTTTGTCAATTGTTTATTCAAGAGGCCCTTTGAAGGCACAAAACACACTGCAGTTTGGCCTCCGGGACCCCCTTGCCCACGGGTGGCAATGCCTAGGTGCTCACTCACCCATGTTGAGAGTGACGGTGATGATGTTGAGCGACATGGTGGAGTCCGTGATGCTGCTGAAGGACGAGGACTGGAAAAGAGCGCGGCGCCCTGAGTGGTAGGGACTCACCGCTGCCGCGAGGCTCCCCCTCAGCGCCCGCCCTCACCCGCTACGGTTCTAAACTGCGAACCAGAGGGACGCGCTCTGCGCAAGGACGGGCCGGGCCGTGGTGGCCAGGGGGGCGAGGGCTCCTGATCCATCCTTCTGCCCGCCTAGGCGGCCCCTTACCCGCTCAATCCGCGACACCTTCTGCTTCCGCCGCCGCCGCTTGTGCCGTCTCATCAGGCGGGAGGCACTGCTCTGCTCCGTGGAGCTGCTGAACCTGTGGGGCCCACAGTGGGTCTCCACCAGGCTGGTCGGTCCCCACCCCGCAGTGGCACCGCAGGGCTCACGTCCCCAAGCCCAGCCCGCATCCTTCCCAGGACTCGGCAGCCGGTTCCTTGGCTGCCCCGCGGGACCCGGGAGGCAGAAGCCCCACCTGCTGGTGGAATCATCCTCGTCAGAGTCGAAGAAGCTGGTGGTCTCCAGCTCGCTGCTCATGAGGGTGGACGAGCTGTCGTAGCCGCCCGGCTCTCGTCGCCGCTCCGCCTTTGCGGTTCCGTTTAACCGGGTTGCTGCGGTGGACAGAGGCAGCTGGGGTCACGCCGTGCCGTGTGAGGACAAGGGAGGCGAGAGGGCAGGGCCAGGGACATCCAGAGCTCAGGAACTGGGGGTGCAGGGAGCTGGCTGGAAGCAGTGGAGCAGGCAAGACACACCGTGCTCTGGGGCGTCCCTCCGGCGTGGCCGCTCCCGCTGGGTGGACACCAAGGAGTCCGTCTCTGTGTCATTGTCCAGGTTCTCCTGGCTGCCCCCGCCGGCATGAGGGCTGCGGGGAAGAGAGGACTTGGCAGGGGAGGGGCAGGCTGGGGCTCCCTCCCCCAGCCTCGGGCTGAGAGGTTGCCGCCCTCTCCCAGGGGCCTCCCAACCCTCAGGTCACACTCACTGGAAGGATGGGGGTCGTGAGTCCCCAATGCCCCCCGTGCGTTCCATAGGCGGCGGCAGTTCCGAGGGGTTGTCAGCGCAGAAGGGGGCAGGCTCTGGATGCGAGCCTTCCGCTGACACCAGCTGGTGAGGAGAAAATGAGTGGGTGCTCTGTCATCACCCAGGTCTGGGGGGCTGGGAAGCATGGGTCACTGCAGCAGGTGGGTCAGTAGCCCTAGACAGAGGTCACCAGGTGACAGCAGGCATCTCAATGAGCAGGGGAGGGTCTGTCTCCACTGTATGTTTCAGTCTCCCCCTTCTCACTATGCTGTCACTTTTCATTAAAGATTTAAAAATCTGGGGTAAGAAATAGTGCAGTCAGAAACCTAAAGGAAGATCCAGACAGTGAAACCTCAAAGCCCAGGCCACAATCTCAGGGATGCCTTTCCAGCTCCAGCAGCAGGGCACAGGCGAATGGGACCTGAGGGCTCCTTACCCAGGACACCACACGGCCATTGAAGCACGGTAGCTTGGCATTGTCGTCAGAGATCTCCTCCTTCACCACTCTGCAGGAAAGGGGGTGTCAGAGAACTTTCTGGTGTGGACCTAGAGGGGCCTCAGAGCCCCAACTGTCCTCCACCCTCAACTGGGGACCAAGCAACCATCAGGAAAATGTTCAAATGGTACCAGAGGAGGAAGGGACGCTGGGACAGACCTGACCACCAGCCCTGCACGTGAGCCAGCCAGCTTCCCGGGGTCCTCCCCATCATCAGGTGATGGAAAACTCCGAGGGGCAGATCCCTGTCCCTAGCGCCCCCTATGCCCTCCAGAGTGCCCTACCCAGCCCCAACATGGCTTTCCCAGGCTAGACTCTGTCCTTCCCTCCGAACCCCAGGTTGGGAAAAAGTGCACAAATATTAATCTTCCCTTCTTGCAGGAAATTAGGAAAGAATACACTTACTGAACATCTTCCTCATGCCACGAGGGTAACGGTGACGTCTGCTCTCATTTAGTGAACAATCATAATGGGTCAAGCACTACGCTGCACTGTCTATGGTATCATTTCATTTCATAGTCCCAACAGTGCTACAGGGTAGAGACAGATGGGGAAACAGGCTAAAACAGGTTCAGTAATTCGCCTAAGCTCATACCACTAGCAAGGGAAGAGCCAGCATCTGAACCCTGGTGAGTCTGACGTTACTAGTTTGTATTCTTATGTATTACACTGTTCCACCCCTCTGGTTTGCACATATATTCTTCACGATAGCCTCATGGGGTGGACAAAATAAGCTGCATTTCATGAATGAGGAAACTAACAAGCATTCAGTAACTGGTCCTGGGTTGCAAAGCTAGTACATGGCAGAGCTAGAATTCGGCTCCAGGCTTTGTCTGATTCCAAACCCCATACTCTTTCCACTGTACATCACATTCTTTCCTGTGTGCTGACAGAGGGGATTCGGGTCAGGCCGGGAGCTGGGGGACAGGGATGTGGGGTGTGAGGGGTGTGGAATGTGGTCACGGCACGCAGTTTGGTTGTCGAAGGAATGCAGAAAGGCAAGAAGTCTGACACAGACTATGGTTTGGGGCCAGGGAAGGGCATGGAAAAGTTTGAGGACTGTCAGGCTGTCAGATACCCCTGGAGCGCAGAGCTGGGAAGACGGGAGGAAGAGAATGACACAAGTCAAGTCCAGAGCTCTGATCAGAGGGCAGACAGCAAGGGGGGAGGCTGGGAAGCCCAGACGGCCTTGTTCTGACAGCAGCTTCTGCCCAGAGTCAGGAACGTGCTTGGCTCCTTGCGATGCTCACATTCTTGGACTCACAGCCAACTCTGCAGGCCGAGCCTGCCCTCCAACTCCCCATCCAGCGCTGGCTCCCAACCCCACGGTGACCCTGAGAACACTGTCCAAGTCATCCTCCCCGGGCTTGTGATGGCAGATGGCCTAGAGACAGACCCAAGAGAAGTGGCTCAGACGCACCAGCCAGTCTGGCCGCAGGATACCCTGGGCCTGCAGCCCTGCACGGGAGCTGGGCTTCGGAGGTGAAGGTACTCGTGGGCCACCTGGCATAGACTACACGCTCTTCTCTGGACAGTGTGTCTCTGTGGTGGGAAACCGCTGCTGGGTCCCCTCCCCGCCCCTAACAGGCCCCACCACTCTGCTCCACACTACAGATGTTTCCTCTCTTTTGGGGGGTCACCAACAGGTCACCGAGACTCTGCTAACTCACAACGATCAGCTGATCTTCAGCAGTCCTAGAGGACCTCAGCCAGGCCGTGGTAAAGCTGAATGGCTTGGGGTTCCACAGCATGCCCTCCTGCCCTCCTCTGTCTCTCTCTTCCTCCTTCCCTCTCTCTTCTGTCTTACAGAAGTCATGTAACTTCTCCAAGCCTTTGTCACATTCTGGTAAATGAATTCTTAAATGCTTGCCACAGTCTAAGATTACTCCACCAACTTTTGCTGAGACTATGCTCTTCTTTGTTTTTACTTTTTTATTTTCATTTTTTGAGAGATGGTCTTGCTATGCAGTTCAAGCTGGCCTTGAGCTCACTTTGTAGCTCAGGCTTGTCTCAAATTTGCAACCATCCTCCTGCCTCAGCCTCCCAAGTGCTGGGATTACAGGCGTGCACCACTACACTCAGCTCTTGGTTTTTGTGTTTGTCTTTTGAGACAGGTTTTCACTATGAAGTTCAGGCTGGCCTTGAACCCATTTTGTAGCCTAGGCTGGCCTCAAACTCACAGTGATCCTCCTGCTTCAGCCTCCTAAGTGCTTGATCATTGCTCTTCTTTTAATTAGGTCTATGTTTCTAAGACCCGGACCAAGCACACTTGCTCATTACTTATCATTTGTCTCATTTAAAAGCTTTTTCCATAGCCCAGTGGGTTTGGATTCCAGGCTTGCCATGGCATAGACTCATGAAGCGTCAGGCCTAGAACCTACTGAACACGCTAAGAGAACATGTCAGTGTACTGCAGGTGGGGAGAGGCTGGAGCCACAATAGCCACGGCTATGGAGAGGCATCTGCTGCGCATTACTTAGGAGTCAGGGTCTCCTTAGCACTGCGTCAGGATGTGAGGACAGAGGGATAAAGCACCATGGTGATTCTCACAGAAAAGTGTGAGCTGGAGAATAGGAAACTTTGGACCTGGAGGAGACAGGAAGAAGACTGCTTCAAGTAGGAGGCCCAAGGATAGGATAGTATATGACAGGGAGAGGGAACAACAGTGACCTAACTTGTACACTGCCCTCTCCTTTAGCTCAAGGCTAAAATAGCCGTGGCCACTTGGCTCTCCCCTCTCAGTTCCACCTTCTCCTAGTGCTGACAAGTGTTTACCCTTTCTGTTACCCAAAGCTTACAACAGGAGACAGCCCCGAACCCTGACTGCAGCATCCCTGGGCTGCAGCCCAGCAGGTGAGGCTGAGAGACTGGAGGGACAGCAGCCTCCTCCCCGGTCTGGGCTTGGACAGATGTCATCCCTGCCACCTCCCCAGTTTGCCAAGGGATACTATCTCCCTGGAGAGGAGCTCTGTAAGAGGTTGATAACAATCACACCTCAGACTGTGTGATTAAGGATTTAGGCTTTTCAGCCAGATTCCTCAAGTGGAACCGAGCTCTGTCACTTACTAGCTAGGTGACTTGGGGCACGTAACTCAAGCTTTCTGTGCCCCAGTTCCCTCACTTGGAAAGTGGAAATATTACCACCTATTTCATGGGCTGTTATGAGGATTCTGTGAGTAAAGATTTGCAAGGCGTTTAGATCAGTGTCTAGCTTACAATAAGCACCAAAGCATTTGTAAAATAAGTGAAATATATGGTGTATATGCTCCCTAGCTATTAGTGCTCTGTGATGAGATAGCTCTGCCACCAGGTCACCTGCTCATTTAGCTGTCTCGGGATAAAATCAGTCAGTCAGTCAATCAGTCAGTCAGTCAATCAATCAATCAATCAATCTCTGCCACTCCATTTTTAGCATTGTTCTTAATCTTGCCATCTCATTGTTTTGCAATGGGTGCTTCAAGTACTGTTGATGTGTGCAAGATGGCTTTAGTGGCACATGATAAATGCTGCTGTTTGACATTTATCTGTAACATTTTTATTTATACTAGGGATTAAACCCAGGATCTTGGGCATGTACACAAGTGCTCTACCATTGAGCTATAAGCCTGGATTCTTTTCTTTTTTGAGACAGGGACTCACTAAGCTCCTCAGGCTGGCCTCAAATTTAAGATTCTTTTGCAGGAGGATCACTATGAGTTTGAGGCCAGCTTTAGCTACATAGTAAGTTCAAGGGGCCAGCTTACACTACAAAGTGAAACCCTGTCTCAAAAAAATTAAGATTCTTCTGCCTCATCTTCTGGAGTAGCTGAGATTACAGATGTGTACCACAGTGCCTGGCACTATAACATATTTTAGAAAGAAATGTAAAAAGAAAATCAGACCTGATTTCATATTATTAGTTAAGCTAAGAAAAAAACAAATATACTGACAGTAAAGTTAAAACATATGAAGTAAACAGTAAGTGGATGTAATGGTGACTTTCTTATAACTTATAACTGTAGTTAGGCCTGACTCAACAGCCACCCTGGGAGAGTGGGAGGTGGCCCTGGGAGGTCTGCTAGGAGGCAGAGCAAGGTGAGGGACTGAGACACAGACGCAGACACTTGCCCCTCACTGACAGCAGCAGCCAGGCAGGGCGGAAGCGCCCACCCCCAACCCCCTTCCAGATGGATGCTCCTGAGAAGCTGCCAATCAGGCACTGACACCGGACAATCCTTGCCCTGCCGGGGGTCTGCACTCCACTGGTGCCAACAACAACAGAATCAAGAGTACAGAAGAGCTACATAAGGTAGTACTCCCTCCACTGTACAAAGCACTTTCACACACACACACACACACACACACACACAGATTTCATGGGCTCATTGATGCTGAGTTCCGGGACAGAAGGTGACAGCAAACAAGCTAGGTGGAAGACAGAAGGTGCTTGCCTCCTGGGGCCAGGAGGGCTGGGGTCTGGGGAGTGGAGCCAGACCAATGAACACTGGGAAGAAAAGGTCTCCCCTCCCTGCTCTGGGGCCTCAGCTGCAAAGAACAGTGCAGGCCTCAAGCTAGGACTGCAGGCCTTGCGGACTCCCAAGGCCTTTCCCCACCACGGCCTCCAGGCCTAGCGCCCAGTGAGTGTGGGGGCCTCCCCTCCCCCAGTCCCCTGGGAGTTGGGGGTGTGTGTGAGGGGATCAGCCAGGCTCCCCCTCCCAGGCCAGCTGCTACAGAACCTTCTGGCTCAAGCATTCCAACCCCTCTTAAAGGGGCAGTAGCCGCTTCCAAACTGTCTGTCCCAAGCTCTACAGCTGGGTAGACAGGAAGACTCCGCTAGGGACGGGAAAATGGAGACTCTTCCTGGTTCTCCCATTCAGGCTGGAAGGTTCATTCCAACGTCCCTCCTTGGGCCACCATATGGAGAGAAAGGCTCCCAATCCAGAGCGGAAATCAGCACCTAAGTTAGTGGGGGGGGGACTCCTCTCAGGGTCAGATGCTCGCTCTCTTGACTGACAACACCGCAATCAGCCCAAAGGGAAAAGGGGGTACAGTGAAATAAACACCAGGTCAGCAGGCTCTGGCTCCCAGTCTGGTATGAAGCACCCCAACGTCCCCTCTTTCTGTTCAAAGCCCCATAGCATAGCCCTCGAAGGCAGGATCCTCCAAATATGGCTCTGAGTTACCGAGCAGCCCCGTGCCGAACACCCCAAGTCTACGCTGAAAAGGTGGCTCCTCCTCGGAGGGAGGAGGGTTGGGGACTGTGGCTTTGGGATAGGGTGGAGGGGGTGTGTCTATGTGGGCCACTGCTCCTGGGGAGGGAGAAAGGAGGGGGCTCGCCTGGAAGGAACTCTGATTGCCTTGGGGCGGGGGACTCCAGCCCTCTTAAACAGGGGGATGGCGAGATGTGAATGGAGAGTCCCCGGAGGGGCTGGGACCCCGGCTCCGGAGCACGCCCGGGGACGGGAGCGCGGCCCTGCGCCGAGGGGAGACGCCAGCACGGCGAGGGAGGTGTTGGGAGTGGGCCGGGGGTGGGGTGGGGCGGGGGCCACCCTCACCCGAAGTCGTCGTCCATAGACTTGAAGAAGAACTTGTAGCTGGGTCGCTGCAGCACACCCTTAAAGTCCGCCAGGGTGACGCGCTCGGCGGGCAGGGGCAGCTTCACCAGGTACGGCGTCTCCTGCCCGTCCAGGTGGTAGATGATCTTGGTCTCGCCCATGGCTGCGGCCTGCTCGGGCGGCCGGGCCGGGCCTCTCGGACGCCGGCTGACGGCGGTAGAGGTGGCGGTGACGGTGGCGCTCGCTCTGCTGCGCGGCCCAGCGGCTCAGCCCCTCTCGGCGCCCGGCCGCGGCGCCAGCTCCCTTGTTCTCCGGCCGCCTCCGGGTCCCAGCGCCGCCCGCCGCCGCCGCTTCCGCTGCCCACTCTCCCGGCTGGGCTGGCGACCGCGACTCTTCCGGTGGCCGCGGCCCTCCTGGCTCCAGGCTGCGGCGCACCGCTCCCCTCCCCCGCCCCGCCCAGAGGCTCCACCCCGTCCGAGAGGCTCCGCCCCACGACCCGCCCAGGGTCCCGCCCCATCGAGAAAGCCCCGCCCCAGTCCCCACCCCGACGCCCGCCCCCTGCATCCTCCCAGCCCCGCCGGCCTCCCCGGCAGATGACCCACTCGGGCCACTGGGAGGAGGGAGCGGAGGGCTCACCGCAGCGTCCCCCGTCTCCGGCCCTTCTGGCTCCTGACTCTGGGTCCACGGGGGTCGGTGGTGGACCCCCTTGCAGCCCGGGAAGGAGACGGTGGGTGAATGCCAGGGAGCCCCGAGATGGACTGGGGCAGGCGGGTGGATCTGAAGCTCTGACTGTGGATCCCGGGAAAGTGGCCTCCACATGGCCCTTTGGGGTCTACTGAGAAGTCACCGAATAGGTCCTCAAGGGCAAGACAGGCTCGCGTTCTGGTTTTTCTTGGTAACCTCAGCGCCCATGTGCATAGAGGTTTCCTACTTTGACTGAGTGAAGATTGAGTGGATGTGTGCGTGATTGGACATACGTCTCAAACCAGCACTAGGCATGCTCGTTCCTAACAGACCTCTCGGTCCTCAGCGTTTGATTCCTTTGTTGTTCAATTCCTTTAATAAATATTCAGCGCCTACTAAAGGCATTGTGCATGGGATAGCAGCAGCAGGACCGACTAGAAGCAATCAAGCAATGGCACAGACTTGCAACCAGGTACCCTCAGAATGACTCTACAGAGAAATTAAATGCAGCGAGGTGACAGGGCAGGAGAAAGTTCTGGGTGGGCAGGAAAGACCTCTTCTGGGGGAGAGTATTCCAGGCTGAAGTCACAGCCGAATGAACGGGCTCAGGGCTGAAATAAACTTGCCACACTTGAGAACCAGAAAATATGTTTGTGGTGGGAGGAAGATGTAAATGAACCTAGAGGGCCTAGGAGGGCCGGATAACCTAGGTCGATAGGTAACAATAACAATTGTAGGCTCCACCCAATGTGGCCTCTGCCACCCCACAGTTCCCAGATGCCTTCCAAATATCCTGAGCCTAGTGTTCAAAGCCCTTTGGAATCTAACCTCAACTTACCTTTCCAATTTTTGTCTCATTACACCCTGGCCAGATTTTTGATTCTTGGCAAATGAATCCACTTGTTAGCTGCCGTACACACCTTATTTTCACTTTCTATCTTTCCCTTTTGTTTTTATTTTTTTCAGTACTTGAACCCATAGCCTTCATGCTGAACTACATCTCCAGGCATTTGATTTTTTTTTTTTTTTTTGTACTGGGAATCGAGCTCATAGCCTCACACTTGCTAGGCAGGTGCTGTGCTGCTGAGCTATATCCCTGGTAGCTGTTTTGAAATTTTTTTTTTTGTGTGTGTCATCTTTTTGAGACAGGGTCTCTCTATGCAGTTTGGGCAGGACTTGAGCTCACTTTGTAGCCCAGGCTGGTCTTGAACTCGCAATGATCCTCCTGCCTCAGCCTCTGGAGTGCTGGGATTACAGGCATGAGCCACCACGTCCGGCTGCTGTATTGAAATTTTGAGACAGGCTCTGAGTTCCTAGATTGCCCAGGCTGGATTCATGCTGTTGATCTTCCTACCTCAGCTTCATAGAGTACTGGAATTACAAGCATGCACCTCTATGTCCAGCTAAATTTTTTATCAAAGTAATATATATGCATAACCAAGTAATATTAAAACTTTAAACAAAAAACAGGGATCCTCTTCCATTTTCCTCCTCACCTCCATAATACTTTTTCATTTATATTACTATTCTTTGATTTGTGGATTCTAAACATTGCCTATTGATTTCCAGTTTTGATTGATATTGATCTGTCTTTACCTCGTACTCACTTAAAATACTGAAATCAGCTTTCAGATTTGCTGTGTGGTAGAACCACCACCAAGGTGCAAATTTTCATAAAAACCCTTGTGGGGAAAACCATCACCCTCGAGGCTGAACCCTGGGACACTATAGAAAATGTAAAGACCAAGATAGATGGTAAGAAGGAATTCCTCCTCATCAGCAAAGGCTGATCTTTGCTGGTAAGCAACTGTGAGATGGACATACTTTGATTACAACATTCAAAAGGAGTCCACGCCACATCTTAAGATTCTGTGGTGGTGCTAAGAAAAGGCAGAAGTGGGGTAGGGATATAGCTCAGCAGGATAAGTATGCAAGGTCATGAGTTCAATCCCTGGTTCCCCCCCCAAAAAAAAGCTTATACCACTCCCAAAAAAGAATAAGCATAAGAGAAAGAAAGTTAAGTTGGCTGTTGTAAAAAACCATAAGTGGATGAAAATGGCACAATTAGTCCTCTTCTTCTAGAGTGCCCTTCAGATGTGGAGCTGGAGTTTTTCTGGCCAGCCAGTTCGATAGACTAATATTGTGGCAAGTGTTGCCTGACTTACTGCTTTAACAAACCAGAACACAAGTTAACTATGAGTTAATAAAAGACTTCAGTTAACAACAACAACAAAAAAAACCCAAAACTGAAATCACACCTTTTGATTAAATGTAATCTCAATTGCCATTATTGTTTTATACTTGTTTTTTCGTTGAGATAGGCTCTCAATGTCTAGTCCAGGCTGGCCTTGAACTTATGCCTGCTGAGCTAAATCCCCAGCCCCTCTGTGCCCATTTTAAAAAAAGATTTTTTTTTTTGTACCGGGGATCAAACTTGCGAACATGTGCTTACGAGGCAGGCGCTTATGCTGCTAGCTAAATCCCCGCCCCCCCCCAAAGATTCTTGGATAATATATTATTCCTAGTCTCTTTTTAGAGTAATTATTACTATTAATTTTTTGAGACAAGGTTTCACTGTGTAGTTCAGGCTGGTCTCAACTCAGAGCAATCCCGCTTCAGTGCCTCCATGCTGGGATTACAAGAATGTGCCATCATGCCTGGCTCATGTTAGACTTTAGATAGATGATTTTCTTTCCTCCCCTCTCCCCTTTTTTTTGAGGGTCTGTCTGTTTTCCAACTCCCTTACCTCAAACTTGGATTTGGGATCCTCCTGCCTCAGCCTTAGAGTACTGCGACTCTAAGCATGGCCCCATACTCAGCTGGTCCTTGACTTTACCCTTTTCTCCTTTATCATCCATTTCCTTTCACTTTTAAATAATTTCATCGTTTGCAAATCTCATTATCTACAAGTTTTCTAGCCATTTACCCATTGAATACTTCAAGCATTTAGATATTTGATAGGTAAAATACCCATGATTTAAAATCTAATAACCTTGTAGACAGAACTGCAATGAAACAGAACTGTCTCCTGCATTTGGTTCTCTAGTCCTCCAGTTTCCAGGGTACAGATTTGCAGTCCTGCTCCAGCCTCCCACCTAGCTGGGATTACAGGTGTGCCACCACAACTGGCTAGGTTGTAAGAACTCTTTATTCTCCAATTCTTCCTTTTCATAGCATTTTCTTCATAGTTACCTTGAGTCTTAAGAATACCCTTACACACACATGTAGTTTGCCATCATTTTTATGGTTTGTTTTCTCTTTGTTTTGGCCTCTGCCTTTCCTGTTTGAGAGACCTTCACTCCTATTCACACGTAAGAGATACTGAAAAGCTGACTGGAAGCTCTAGGTACAAGGCTTAGTAACAGGTTTCACTCTCTCAGTGCCGTTAGTAAAGTGAAGGGAAGACACCTCCATGGGAAACAAGAAACGGCAGTGTTAACAGGCCCTTTCTCCCTGTAGCTGTTCGGTTCGTTCATATCGTGTACTTTTCTCTTTTCCTTTAGTACTGGGGATTGAACCCAGGGCCCTGACACGGAGCTACTGCCCCAGTCTCTTGCTTAGTTTTGAGTTTCACCAAATCACTCAATTACCCAGGCTGGACTCACTGAAACCCTCTGGCCCCGGGTCAGATTACAGGCAGGCACCATCACACTCTTTACTTCACTCATTTCCAGCCTAATTTGCACCCCACTGTGCCTGCAGGTGATAAGAGTTCTCCGGGACACCTTAAGGATCGACCATTCCTGAGCACTGAATCAATCTCACACATTGCCAAGAAGTAAGGCTCCATCGCTTAGCTGGATCCGAGAGGGATGGGATGGGGGACAACTTTTTCTTAGTGGATCTTTGTGCAACTTCCCTTTACCCCACCTAATCCTTGAATTGCTGTGCGGTTCTGAGCCTTTTTTGGCTCTGGAGGGCACAATGGCTTGTCAGTAACCACTCTAACATGTAAGAATACAACTCCAAGTCACCTTCCATGGTCCCACTTTCCAAAACATTAGTATTTCCCAATCACTTCGTTGTCTGTGAGTTGTGTGCCTTTTAGAATCTCTTGACTGGCATTTTTATTTTTTTGGTACCGGGGATCAAACTCATAACCTTGCGCTTGCAAGGCAAGCGCTTGAGGTGCTGAGCTAAATCCCCAGCCCCATTGACTGGCATTTTAATGGGGGTTTTGGTGGGAGCGGGGGTGGGGGGAAATCCTGAACTTTCCATACTTAATTGGAAATCTTGTGCTGTGTGTAGGGGGTACTAAGAATTGAACACAGAACCTCCCACATGACAGGCAAGTGACTGACCAGTGAGCTATATCCCCAGCCTCTTAAGTTTTGAGATGGAGACAAAATTGCCCAGGTGGGCCATGAACTTGTGCTCCTCCAAACTCAGCCTTGCAAGCATGTGGGATCTCAGGGGTCTACCACCATGCCCAGTTTGACTTTGAATGTGCCCTTCTGAATATTTATTTTTCAGGCTACTTCAGCATCACTATTTGGTAAAGCTTTCCCTAATGAGCCCTACTGGAAGGAATCTTTTTCTTTCCTAGAAAGCCTTATAGGCCATTTCTGAGTGGTCACCAATTTGCTACAGATCAAAGGTGCTTTACTGTTACTTTACCTGTCCCATTAGGTCGTCACTACCTTCGCATGCTCCTTGGGCATTAGATTCTATACCTCCTAAGACTCAAACTTTGGTTTACTGAAATGGAGCCCAGCCCTGTCCGGCCTGTTCTTCCTCTGTAGAAATGCCCAGAATGCCTTTGTGCCCCCAAGTAGAGCTCAAGATCTTTTTCCTCAGCTTATTCTTTCCACTCCACTGAAATGAACTTAACTTGCTGTGGCTGAGGACAGGGTGCCACTTGTTACAGTATTTGTGTAACGATGTTTGTATCAATGGAGGAAACACATCACCAACTTGTTTTATATGAAGGCAACCAAGAGCCCACAAGGGAGATACAGGGCATGTCTCAGGGTTGGGGTTAAAGGAGACAAGGCAGCTAGGTGACCTACTGTAGTCTAAGGCTCAGCGTCAAATCCAGGCTCTCCCAGTGACAAGCTGTGTGACCTTTGGCGGGGGGGTGCCTCATCTGAAAATGACAAGACCCACCACACGGGCTGCCTCAAGGGTTAAATGAGAATACACAGGTACCATTTAGCAGAAAGGCGGTCCTGCTACCCTCGGTGGTAAGGGAAAGCACACCTTCAGCACCTTCCCGCCTTCTTACGGGCATTCGGCTTCACTTGTCTCCAGGGGCGACTTCCCCTTCACTGACACAGCTCATGGGAGCACAGAGCTCTACATGGAGGCTTGAGTCAGCCGTAGCTGTAGCTTTGAGGGCATTTACCTTCAGGTCGGAGTTGGCCCTGCTCCCCTGACAGGACTGGCTCTGGATTCACTGGAAAAGGCCCGGGAGAGGGTCGCACAGGTCCCTCAAACACTGCCCTCTGGCACCACCCCAGGACAAATTGGTCTACAGAGGCTACTAAGAAGCAGGCCCTCTGCTGCCTGCTAGACAGGATGTATTCACCAGGGAGGCGCCACAGCACCACCTGGCGGCCGCCACACCCTCTCCCCGCTGTGGGGTAAGGAGAACGGTGGCCCTGTCAAGGGATCCCCAACTGTTGCACAGCAAACAGACCTCTGTCTCTGTTTAATATTAACAAATGCAAGCAGCAGAGAAGGCCAGCTGCCCTCTGCTGTCCCTGAGGGAACCCGGAGTACGAAGCTGGGCCTCCAGCCTTCCTCGGCTGCAGGGCTGGCCTTGCCCTCCCTGGGCAGCAGCATCCTTCAGCCCCACTCCCGTCCCGGCTCCCTGGCCAGGAGGAGCGCACAGGTTGCTGGCGTGGTGGAGAGAACCCTGTGGTTCTGCCTGTGTGCCTTGAGTCCCAGCCTGGATGGCACCTGCGCTCTTCCTGCAGCTCCTTCTGCTTCAGTCCAGGAGCCAGGCAGGCAGCCATCGTCACGTGGGAGCAGAAGTGCGGCCTCAGTCCTCCTCGGACGACTCCTCCTCTGCCTCTTTCAGCCACTGGATGAACCTCTGCAGCTGAAGGAAGCAGAAGGCAGAGCTGCTGGGGAGCGGCGCGTAGCTCCTCTTTCCCTCAGTTCCCATCACCAGAGCCCCCTGGTCTGGGGTCCTGGTGGAGCAGTGGCCTCATGGAAGGACAGAGTGACTCACCTGCTGATTCTTGCGCAGCTGCCGGCTTCTGTCGGTTATGTCCCTGCGGCTGAACCAGCTCAGGATGGTTTCCTCAGCCAGAATCTCCAGCTGGTAGAAAGTCATCAGCACCTGCAGACGGCCGCAGAGGGGGACTCAGGGCTCTGCGGAGTGCAGCAGGAACAATGGCTAACGGGGAGAGGCGGCAGGACCATGGCGCCACACTGGGCCCCCAGCACATCTCATGCATAGAGCAGCTGCATCTTCCAGGTACACACGGGTCAGGGAGAACTGTGGCCACTACTGCTGGGGAGCGAATCACATATCACCAGGCCAGTGCCCAAACAGAGGCCCTGCTCCTACCATCCTGGTCCTAATCAGTAAGCAGCCTAATCAATAGGGCAGAGGGGGCTGCAAGCTGGGCTCATGGGGTCCCCGAAGCAAATGCGGGAGCATGAGGTTTGACGTGGTTTTCACCTTGGCTATGCAAGTTCCAAGCGCTTCATGCCCCAGGAAGAAGTCTTCAATGGCAGCCAGTGCTTCCAAATGGTCAGCCACACGCTTTACGTAGTTCCTAAAAACAGGGCTCCAGCCTTTGAGCAGCTACAGAAGAAAGGAGAAGCGAACTGCGATACACTGTGAGGTACACTTACATCCGTGAGCACAGTCGGTATTGTTAAAACGGGTTTTTTTCATGACAAGGGAAGACAAGCGGAGACAACACAGGCCCCATGGAATTACAGAAGGAGGAGGGAGGTGTTGGCAGCATGGCTGGGAAAAAGCTTTCCCAGGGAAGGTAAAAGGGATTGGATGCTGTAGGCTGCCTTGAATACCCATCTGCAGCCTTGAGGCTGAACTTGTTCTGAGTCGAATCACTTTCAAGTTCCAAGTCTATTCTTTTTTGTTTTTGTTTTTTTGAGACAGGGTCTTCCTATGTAGTTTAGGCTGGCCTTGAACTCACTATGTGGCCCAGGCCAGCCTTGAACTTGCAATGATCCTCCTGCCTCAGCCTCCCAAGTGCTGGGATTACAGGCGTGTACCACTACACTTGATTCCAAGTCAATTCTTTGTTGTTGAGTTTTTGTTTGTTAGTCTGAATGACAGTCTCACTATTGTTGCCCAGGCTGGCCTTGAACTTATTCAGGCAATCCTCCCTCTTGAGCACTTCCCACGGAGCTGGACTATCAGTGCAAGCCACCAGGTAGGAGTCCAGATCTATTTCTGAGGATCCTTTTGGGGCCCTGGTGCTGTCCGAATCCCCCGAGTCTCAAAGGTTACTGCAGGTTGAAACCAATCTTACCCCTTGGGACCAGCCAAGGCTGCTCTGGAATCTAATCAGCTTCCAGAGGAAAGCAGAAAGGAACCATAAATAACGTAACAACTCAAGAAAAGATCAATTACTCTTGATTTCTTTTCAAGTCAAGCACAGCACCAATGTGTGTCTGTCTCCACCAACCCACTGCAGCCAGCCCCAGGTTTTGCTCACAGGAAGCAGCAGGGCACAGTAGCGAGCTGGGTTGGGCGGCGAATCCATTTGCTGCAGCGGGAGCTCCAGGACCACGTGGCTCAGGACCTGCATCACTTCCTTGAGGCTAATGTTGTAGGCGTACCTGTGGGAGGCGTACTGGTGAGGAGGTCAGCGAGAAGGGCGCCTTGAAAGGAGAGTCTATGTTAAGGTAGAACCTGATGCCTTCCCTGTTCCAAATACTTGTGGCCTTTCCCCTTTGGGTCATGGGTAGAAGAGGCTTATCTCTGGGTAAAGAAACCTTTGGGAGAGCATCTAAATGCCTAGAATTGCCCAGAGGAGGGCAGAACAAGGAGGGGCTTTTCTTACTTGAGAGAGTTGATCTCCAGGACTAGATTGTCACAAGAAATGTTCTCCTCTTTGCCTCGCTGCAGTGTTCCCAGGACCTCATTCTGGAACACTAAAGAGGAAGAAAAAATTCATAGGCCACCATCATCCCACAACTCTTGGCTTGCCATGGGTCCTGACGTTGTGCCAAAGCCTTTCTGTGAGGAACTTGAGTCTCTGGCCAGGTGATGCGGGTGAAGTAAACTGGAGGTTGTCCCCGTGCCAGCTCCTGCTGCCCAAGCTACTCACCTTTGATATCGTCCAGCTGAGGGGAGCCTGCCCGGCTGTCCAGCTCCTCCGCGTCCATACTTCTCTCGCTTTCAGTGTCACTCTCCTCTTCCATGTTGATCTTGAGTCCTGAGAACCCAAGAAAGGTAAGGAAAAGAATGTAAGGGAAACAGTGATTGTTGGAGAGCACTGCATCTGCCCTGTTGGCCAGTGCAGAGGCACAAACTCCAAAGGACTCGCTACTCTTCCAACTATTGGTTTGGGCCGGCCGGAGGCTTGGTTTACCCCAGAGACTCTGCCGCAGTTCCGCCTCCTCCTCAGTGTTCGTGCCTGCAGCTCTCCAGAGGTAGCCCTGGCCCTCAGTGCCCACTTCTGCTGGGTTGTAACCTGGGAAAGGCACCAAGCTTTAGAAAGGCCCCAGAGGAAGTGGGATCCCCTGGGAGGAAACTGGGTTTCTTCGGGGGCAGAGACGCACAGACACCCCACACCTGTGGAGCCTCGCACCTTTCAGATTTGCTTTCTCCTTCTCTTGGTTGGCTCCAGAATCGTCACTGAACTGGCCGTCATCCTCCTCTTCCTCTGCGTTGGGAGGGTGTAAGGAGATCACCGAGCCCTCGGGCAGCATGATATCTGGACCGACCACCACCTGGGGAGAGATGTGGGCGAGACCGTCAGCTCAGCTCAGCTCAGCTCAGCTCAGCTCAGCTCAGCTCAGCTCAGCTCAGCAGAGGCAAGTGTGTCCTGAGGAGGAGTGAGCTGTTTATACTGAACCAAACAGAAGGTAAACGAAACCACTGGGCTGAGACTCTCGAGTCAGGCTGGAGCACCGGGGAGTAAGGTCGCTGTCTGAGGCTCGTGCACAGTGCGAAGCACACCTCACCTGGGAAGTGAGGACGCAGCGTGGCCTCAGGGTCACTCGTTCCTTGACCTCAGCGTGGTCACAGAGCAGAGACTGATGGATCTGGGCTCCGGCAGCCACTCGCACACCTCGCCACAGATAGGCCCGGTCCAGGACCACGTTGTCACCTGGCTCAGGATGAGGATTCCCGGTCAGTCACTGCTCAACTGCCAGCCCACAGCCCTTCGTGTGGGACACGGCTGCTGGGTCACCAGCCCAGCTCCCACTGGCCCTGAGACGCCAGACCCCAAGGCATGGAAAGATCACTCACGCTCTAGGCGTAACCACTCAGCCAACTCTCCTCTGCCAAGCTTAGGGCCATTACAGACTGCCCATAGGGCTTCAGAGTCTGAGAACCTTCAAGATTTCTGCGGATGAACTTAAGAACCTTATCAGAATCAAATTACAGTCTACTAGTAGAGTTGTAACCTTCTTAGTAGAATTAGCTAATGCCATTTCTTCTTGGACATTTCAGAATCTGAATTTCAACTGTTGTTCTTTTAAAGAGACAGTACCATTAGAGGCAGCACATTCCCACAGTCAAAGTGAGTTACCAAGAGGCCAGCTAGGCAATTACGGCTGGGTAAAAAGAATCCTGCATTTATTACCAGAATACCCAGAATTCAAGTCTTGGCACTGACTCTCCTCCCTCTCCTCCACCAGAATCTTGCCTTGAACTCACCAGGTAGCCCAGGCTGGCCTCTAACTTGTGATAATCCTCCTGCCTCAGCTTCCTGAGTACTGGGATTACAAGCATGTGCCACTGTACTTGATGGTACTGGCTCTTTATCATCTGTGACCTTGGGTAAGACAACCTCTTTGAGTAGGTTTGGGATAGGGATAAATGATACCTTCCTCTCAGGACTTTTGAGGATGAAATAACTAATGTATATAAAAGCCCTTTGTAAACAGTGATACACTGAACAGGTTATTGTTGCGTGTGAATTACCCACTTGGTCCTGAATGTAAATATGCGGTGCATTAAGGTGCAGACTCATTTACTAAGAGACCAAGAGGACACAATGAAGGGGTCAGCTGTCAGGTCCTTGTTCCCTCCTTTTTTTGGTACTGGGGATTGAACTCACAACCTCACACTTGCCAGGCAGGTGCTTCTGCTGCTGAGCTAAATCCCCAGCTCCTGTTGCTTTTTTTTTTTTTTTAAATTAATTTCTATTTCCCTCCTTTTTAAAGGTAGTTCTACCCTAGTTTCTCATTGCCAAGGGCTCCCTCGCGTGTCCACCCTCACTTCTGCACATAACATAGCCCCCAGGGTCCTGTTCCTAGGAAGGCTGCCTCGATGTTCCTCCTGTGCTCACCAATTTGGCAGCCGGGGCCAATGACACTGTTGGTGATGGAGCAGTTGCTGCCGATGACAGTGCCAGAGCCGAGGAGCACGTTTTCCTCCAGAATGCTGCCATGGCCCAAGCTGACCTCAGGCCCCCGGTAGATGTTGTGGCGGGAGTGTGTGCAGCTGTGGGTGGCACTGTCAGTGAAGTTGGCTTCTGGGGTGAGGGGGTAGACCCAGCGGCGGATGACGTCGGCACAGACGGCAGAGTACATGTGCAGGTTGGAGACCCGGGCGCCGTATTCTCTAGTCGTCACGTGCATGTGGATCTGGTTCCCCAGGATCTGAATGAGAGGGAAGGGAGCTCACCCGAGACACGGGAAGGTGACAGAGGAAGAACGTTCCAAGTATTGCACAATGCTTTGCTAAGCCTCTCAATTCCCTCTGCATTTCATTTTTACAGCCAAAGAGCAGGAGATTTCTTGGAGGACTGTTTTCCCCAGCCTCTCAGGTACTTTCTTCCTTTGTAAGGCTCAGTGAAATCCAGAAGGGATGAGATCAAAGGCAGTCCCACCCTAGTCTTCTACAGAGGCTTTTTTACCTCCTCGTTCACTAGCAGGCCTCGCACAAAATCATCTCGAGTCTGGTAGTCAAAGTTGTCAGTGAAGAGCTGAGCCACCTGCGGGTGGAAGTGAGCTGGGCTAAAGTTCTCGGGAAACAATGAGCCATCCCCCAGAGCCCTGTCACACCCCAGGGCAGGGGTGTAACTCAGTGGGGGAGTGCTGGGCTAACATGCAGGAAGCCCTGAGTTCACTCCCCAGTTGCCTCAAGGCAAACAAAAGGAAACAAACCCATTACAGCTGAATGAGGTCAAGACCCAGAAGAGGTTCCTGATATACCAGGGACAAGATAAAGGCACCTTTTGGTTTTACAACAGGTAAGAAAAAGAGTGACACATACTCTGGCTTTCTGAGCAGGCAGCAATGGACCCTGAGAATTCCACTCTCTGGTCTTGTGACCCCAGCCCTTAGCGCTCACCTGAGGAGAGCAGATGCTGATGTGACAATCCAGTAAATCATATCGAATCTCCACGTCATCTCCACTGCCCTGGAACAGACTCTGGGGAAAAACACAGGGACTTTATTAACCTATCTCTCCTCTGAAGCTGGTTATTTCCCCAGCTCGGGCTTCTTGGGTACCCACACACCAGAGGAAATGAGAAACGTCGGAGACCCTGAGTTTTCTGGAAGTGCAGAATCCGGTTTGTGGCACTATCTACAGCCACTACCACGTTGTCCTCATGGCAACGAGTAGGGTGGCTGGGGGATGACTCCTTGAAGACCATTGTCATCACAGATACATTTTTTTCTAGCTTCCGCCTCAACCTATGAAGGATAGGAGGGAGACAGCTGCAGGAGAGCGGCCTTGGGGCTCTGCTGGTCCCAAACCCGCATCTCTGCCACACTCCCATCCTGACCTGTGCTCCTCCAGGGCTCTGGTGATGTTGATGTTTGAGATGACATCTCCATAAACCAGCAGGAAGTCAGAGCGCACCAAGGCCTTGGCGTCCACGTCACGGAGGACATCTCCCAGCGATCGATACAGCTCGGATGTGATTATTCGAACCACATTGAGGGAAGTAGGGCGGCACCACTTAGATGTCCTACCAGAAGGACAAGGTAAAGGAAATAAAGATCATGTAGACGTTCCCTACCCTCCCCCGCTCGGCATTCACATTCCTTCTTTATGGCTTTTTTGGGTGCCAGCCAGCATCTTAACTTCAGAGAGATTTATGAACTATAATTAATGTTTTCAACATTGTGTCATTAGTTCTGTTTTATGGGTTAGAGAAATATAGTTATTTCCTCTCTATGCCTTAACCTCTGTTGCCAAATCCTGATGGAACCTAGGGTCTAAAAGACCTTTGGGAAAGCACTTCCTATGTCATCTTTCCTCTGAGGTCCCCACGTCAAATTCAGGAACTGTCTAATGGTGACCATACCAACAGCTAGTCTTTATTTCCTAAGCTTCCATAAATTCTGAAATTTACTCTTTCCCAAGAGTTAAACAAACATTTGTGAAGGGCTTTTTACATGTGTAACACTACCTTAGGCAGTGGGAATACAAAGATGAAAAAGAACTCATTCTTGTCCTTGAGGGGAAGAACAGATAATATTTGGAAACTCAGTGGAAAAACAAAGATGTTATTCTAATGGGTTACCTACTAGAAACATTCAATAAGAAGCAAAATCCAAAGTAAGATTCAGATAAACCTAAGTGTCTTGGGGAAGAGGGAGCAGATAGCACATGTTACATTTCCCAGACTGGTTTTGAAGTCCTGGGCTTAAAGGACCTCCTACCTCAGTTTCCTGAGTAGCTGGGACTCCAGGCACTGCCTGGTTCAAGTGTTAGTCCAATTTTTGTCACAGGAACCTCCAAATGGACAGATACAGAGCAACAGCTGCTCACCTCCTAAGTGAAGCAAACACCCTTAGACCCTACTATGGGATCTACAGACATGTTACCTTCCTTCTCACATTTCCCCTTACTCAGTTACATCCATCCTGAAAAAACTACAGTGAGATGGTAAAACATGGAAAGAAACATCACAGGGCCTTACAGTAAATGTTCTTTGATTTGAGCAGCCTTCCAACAGCAAAAGACAAAGGTTTCCTGTACACCTGTGGCTGTCAGGAATTCCAGAGTGTAGTCAATTAATGCCACGTTGGCCAGGGGTAAGAGAACCTGCAGGGCAGGATATGAAAACACTTTTGAGGTCTGGCATCCATGAGGGCTCTCTAGGTACTCAATGCAACAATTCTTATTCATCTATCAGTGTTTCCAAATACTACAGTTATACTTTTATCTTTCTAAACCAAAGATAGATTTTTGTTTTGTGTTGAGACAGGGTCTTTCTCTGCAGTCCGGGCTGGCCTTAAAACCCATGTGGATCCTCTTGAGGGCTGGGATTACAGGTGGTGTGACACCATGCAGGGTGGGGATGGGGGTTGGTGATTCCTGCTTTCTATAGTTCTAGTATGTGCTAAGGTTGAGGCCACAGTATTTCAATCTGGACACAGTAAAGCATAGAATCTATTTGTCTAGCATCAGCTACAGAGCTTAGAGGTCTTACAAAGGACAGTACTCAACATTAATCATCAAATATCCAGAAGTCTTAAGTACTGCTAAGGCCTTCTATTCCATAAAATCCCCTTTTTTCTGTCATTTCCCTCCCCCCACTTTTGTTTTGTACTGGTGATTGAATTCTAGGCCTTCGCAATGAAGTTACAGCTCTCATTTTTTATTTTTTGAGACAGGGCCTCATTAAGTCACTAAATTGCCCAAACAACTTGTGGTCCTGCCTTAGGTTCCCAGAGTGCAGGAATTACAGGCCTGTGCCAGAAGACCTCGGTCTTTTAATCTTTTCTAAGAGTCATGATCTAGCCGCTCCGCATCACTTGTCAAAAATAAACACCTACTAGGGTGGGGGTTGGTAGGGACGATTTTCCTCAATTTTAATAACTTTCTACTCTTAGATCTTATGAATAGCTCAGTCCAACTTCCTATTGTTTAGGTAACTGGGGAGCTGATAGCAACCAGCCCCTAAAATCGCCCTCCTTTAGACAGACGGTAATGGTAATCATTATCATTACTATTACCATTATTTAGAAGGAGGTAAAAAAAAAAAAAGTACACTGCTTTGAGCTCTAGCCTGCTCTTTTTAGGCATAGTTATCCTTTCAGAGGCAAAGAGAGACGCTGCTGCTTGCTGAGCATCTCTTCTGCAGATTCAAAGGCAGTGTAGGCTCCTCGGGGCCACTGAATTCCTGCTGTCAAGGCTACCAGCGGCACTATTTCTGCATTTAACCCTCTCCAATCTTTCAAACTTGGGTTTGACAACACTGAGGGCTTCCACCTGCAAGCCAATCACTTGGTCAAGCAAGCAGTCATCAGGCTTTCAACAGCTCTATTTTCCTCCTACCAAGACAAACCCGATTTTAGGCTCCTCAGGTGACACAAGTCCTTCCCGGGCATGTTTCACTAGCCAACTGTCAAGCTAACCCTTTCTGCGTTACCTCCCTCCGGCCCACAGGCTGCTCGCACGCTGGCGCTCACCCGAGGCTGGTCCTTGGAGATCGGGAAGAAGCGACGGTTGAAGCTGTCGGCCACCAGAACTGCTTGCAGGGGCGGTGGCGGTTCCTCTTCCGTCGCTCTGGCTCCCCCGCCAACGCCGCCACCACCTCCGGGTCCTCCACCACCTCGCTTGTTGGCCCGACCGGCAGCCACACCAGGAGCCGCCACCGAAGTGGCCGCCATCTTCTTCCCCTACGGCCACCACTTCCGCAGGGAAGCAGACACCGCTCGCAGTAGAGGACAAAAAGTACCCAAAACTGGAAACGCGAAGGACTGAGGAGGGGAAAAAAAAGAGCCGAAGGGGAAGAAGTGCGCGTGCGTCCCTCCTAGTCGGGACCCGCCCCCGCCCCTCCCTGTGGGCGGTCTGAACAGGGAACTGTGTCGCTACCCGCGGCTGTGCTGGGGTCCCTAGGTCGGCAGGCTGGCTCAGCGGGATTGCAGGCTTTCATTTGCACACGGAGAAGCTAATTCCTGCGGCGCGATGGGACTTGTGGTTGCCGCGATGGTCACAGAGCCTGGTGGGAGCTGTAATCCTCCGGCAGTTTCCTTGCCGCGAGCGTTGCAGTCACCTAATGGGTCCGGCGCCTGGTCGGGGGTACTGTGAGGGCTGGAGCCAGTCCGACATCGGCTCCCGGCTCCCGGTCTGCTTAACAGTGTATGTGTGTGTTTCCCTGGAGCTTGGACCCGGGCCTGCGCGATACTAGCATCAGCTCATTTAATTCGTCACACCTCTCTGTGAGGCACCTTAGTTCTTTTATTCAACAAATCAATCTTTTCCCCTTCCCTCCCCCTTCCTCCCCTTCTCTTCCCTCTCTCCTCCCCTCCCTTTCCTATTTTTCTCCTCTTTCCCCTTCCCGTCCCCTTCCCTTGTTTGGTGCTGGGAGCAAGCATTTCTTGAATTACCTTTTTTTAATTTTTATTTTATTTTCGTCTTTTTTTTTTTTTTTTTTGAGACAGGGTCTTGATATGGCGGTCAGGTTGGCCAGCTTTGTAGCCCAGGCTGGTCTCCAACTAGCAACAATCCCCTACCTTAGCCTCCCGAGTGCTGAGATTACAGGCGTGGACCACCACACCCACTGCAATTTTTATTTTTTATTAGTACGTGTTTTCAGTAAGTAATGATTACCTTCCTCTGGGAGGTTGGGTCATGGACATGACACATCATGTTTTTTCATCCCCTCCCCCTTGCATCTCTTGGGCTCCTTATTTGCAAATTATTTCCTATCCTATTATTTTTATTTTCTCTGTTTTTATATTTTGGTTTCTTATATAAGAGAGACCATGCACTGTTTAACCTTGTGTGCCTGATTTAGTTCACTCAACAAGGTGCATCCATTTTCCTACGAATGACTCAAATTTACCCTTCTTTATGGCGGAGTAGTATTCCATTTTTTGGTAGTACTGGGAATTGAACTCACAACTACACACTTGCCAGACAAGACACTGTACCACTGAGCTATACCCTCAGCCCAGTACTCCATTTTTTATAAATGCTACCTTTTCTTTATCCATGCATCTGTTGATGGACATGTAGGGAGCTTTCAAGATTTAGCCGACATGCGTTGTATTGCTATAAACATGGGTATGCATAGATCACTGTAATATGATGCCTTGGACTCTTAGATGAAGGAAGTGCTTTGCCCATAAGTGGAAGAACTGGTACTGGAACTCAATTCGCCTGTCTCCTGACTCCATAATTAGTTCCACAACTTTTCTGCTCAATTATGTGGGGATAACAACTGTATTAGCATTCATTCATTCATTCATTCATTCGAAGGGAAGGCGGGGTGGAAGCAACTCAGGAGGAGTGGAAGGCTCTGGCCAACTCCAAAGGGCGCAGCATGTTTGGGGAAAGACTGGTGGCTGTGGAACAGGAACAGAGCCCACAGCAGAGAAGCAGGGCAGTCGGGTTACCAGGCTGAGGTTTGTTGTTTCCAACAGTGCGATAGTGAGGACACCTCTTGATTTTGGAAATTTTAGTCTGGATCAGGAAAAGGAGAAGGCAACTCAACAAAAGTTTTCTGTTAAATCAAAGTCCTTTGTAGAGGAGAGAGAGATGAGGCAGTTTATACCAGTGCATGGCACACACACACATACACACACACACACACGGGCTTCGTGGGGTTGGAGGAAAGTAGGTCCAATGGGTGATTTTTTTAAAAGTCAACTCTGCTCTCTTGGCCAATTGTAGAAATTTTTAAATGACTTCCATGACTTTGGAAAGTGGTGTCTCTGATTCTAAGGTATCAGTGGGAGTGAGATCCAGGCCTGACAATTGTGTAGACAGACAGCTAGATAGGGGCCATTATAATAGGCTGGAGGAGGGTTTCAATCTGTTAATTTTTTTTGTTGTTGTTTCACACTTATTTGGAAGATTGAAAATCACACATACATATCTGCATATCTAAAAGTAAAAATCCTTGAGGGCCGGGGATTTAGCTCAGCAGCATAAGCACCTGCCTTGCAAGCATGCAGTTGTGAGTTCGATCCCCAGTACCAAAAAAAAAAAAAAAAAAAAAAAAATCCCTTCCCCTGCTTCTCTCATCTTACTATTATAGCCAGCTAAGTTAGGCAGAAATAGGATAGGCAGGCAGACATTCTAGGTCCTCAAGGGAGTCAGCACAGAGAATGAGAACACATTACAGCTGTGGCTGGAGGCGCATCCATTGAAGGCCAGGCCTCAAACCTAGAATGACCAGGCCTGCATGTCTCTCAAAGAGATAATATACTGCAATTGGATCATGTGGTCCAGTAAAGTCTAGATAGACATCTCCCAGGTGGGTGACTGGGACCTCCTGACTCATCTCTTCCACAAAATATCTTTGGTCTTCCCACGTACACTTGCCACATGACTTGCTTCCCCATTGGCTCAACATTACTTAAGTGACTATACTTGTAATCTTACTGGTTGATCATAGTTTTATCCCCCATTGTATCCACCTCATAAGTTTGCTCTAAAAAGTGAGATCCAAGGCAATTCACTCAGGCCTCCTCTTGTCTCTCAGGAGCTGTCTCTTCCAATAAAGTTTCCTACTGTTTTGTTTTGCTTTGTTTTGTTTTGGGACAGGGTCTACTATGTAGTCCAGGCTAACCTTGAACTCCCTATGTGGCTGAGGGTGGCTGTGAACTCATGGTAGTCCTCCTGCCTCCTCTTCCTCCTAAGTGCTGTGATCACAAATGTGCACCACCATGCCTGGCAAGTTTTCCTCTTACCGTCTGCTCCTTAAAATTCATTCTTCAGTTTTGGGAAACACGAACTTGGCATATCTGACATCTAACAGGTTGGGAGTTATAATATTTCCCTTTTATCAATTAGAGGTCCTATATCATTTGGAGGTCCCACTGAGATCATTGAAGAGGGTAAGAGTTTGCTTTTGTTTCATAGTTTCTTGTAACTTGTTTGGGTAATCAAAAATTGTCATCCTTGTTTGTCAGTTGCTTATGGGTTGAATTTCATGCCCTGCCTTTTTGCTCACTGTTTTTATTAAAATGGAGAACATGAGAAGATGAGGTAATATGTGTGCCTTGCTGAGACAAAATACTTGACACCCAAAATAAAGGGAGGAAAGATTTATTTAGTTTACAGTTTTTGGAGGTTTCAGTCCATACTCAGCTGGCTCCAAGGCAGGGTGGTGTGGCTGAGTGCAGCTGTTTATAACAGCCAGAAGTAACAAGACTAAGAAGAAGAAAGCATGCCTCATTCTGTCCCTTATACTGTATGCCAGCTCTGCCCCTGGGCAGATGCAGCACTCACACCGCCAATCCCAGCACTAGACAATAAGCCAATCACAATGCTAGATTCAGCCTTCATGACTGCATGAGGCTTGGGGGGCCACCCAGACACAAACCATAACAATGTGGAAAGCACTTGAAACAGCATTGAACACATGTAATGTAACTTATTAATGTGATGCATTGTGTCTGCTACTTGATTTTAACATATGTGCTTGCCAGGCAGGCTCTGGGCTGCTGAGCTGTATCCCCCACCCAGGTGGGGACCATCTGCATTTAGATTTCCAAACAAGTCTCAAATGTCAATTAGTACTGAACATAAGTTCTTTTTGCATCCCTGGTGTTCTGAGGAGTAACTGGTATGTGGCAAATACTCAAATTTTTGTTAAAGGAATGAATGACTGTTTCTAGTCAGTGACTGAAAGTCCAGTAATTTGGGGCTCTCCCAAAGCTGAAGCTCATTTTCTTTTTAAATTGCAGTTAAAACGCAGGTGACATAAATGTTGCCACCTTAACCACCTTTAAGTGAATAGTTCCAGTCTTGCACCATCATGCATGCCTGCAATCCCTGCACTTAGCAGGCTGAGGGATGTGGGTTGTTGAGGATTTGAGGCCAATCTGGACTACATAGTGAGTTCAAGGCCAGCCTGAACTGCATGGTGAGAACCTGTCAGAACAAAACAAAACTTTTCCCACAGTTTAGTTGAAACAGGTTGGAAATTTTTAGAAGATTTTAAATTTAAAAATGTAATGGAATTTTCAAAAAGGAAACCTGTCATGCAGCCTCTCCTGTGGTTGGCTGGAGATGAAATCCCGGATGGTGGTGTGTGACGTTAGGCAACAGTGCCCCCTAGGGGTCATTGCTGTGCTGTGTGCCAACCTTTTCAATAATCGTGGAGGAGAACATCACATGGCACTGGCTTGCGCTCCCTTTTCTTCCTCCTCTTCCTTCTCCTTGTTTGTAGTACAGCCCCTTATAATTTTTTTTTGCATGTAATCCTAACACTCAGGAGGCGGAGGCAAGAATATCGCCATGAGTTCAAGACCAGCATGGGTTACATAGTGAGTTTAAGGCCAACCTGCATTACATAGCAAAACATGGTCTCAAAAAATTTTTTTTTAAATTTTGAGACCAAGTCTCACTAAATTGCCCAGGTTGGGCTTGAGCTTATGATCCTTCCTTTTAAATTTTTACTTTTTATTTATTAAAAAAATTTTTTTGGAGACAGTGTTGCTACTCAGGGTTCAGCCTGGCCTTGAATTCACGATGGAGCCTAGGCTGACCTCAAACTCACTGTGATCCTCCTGCCTCAGTCTCCCAAATACTAGGAGGTGCATACCAGCACACCTGGTGTATTTTTTATTTTGAGACAGGGTAAATTGCTAAATTGCCCGGGCTAGACTTGAACTTGTGATTTTTCTGTCCCAGTTTCTCCAAGTGCTGGCGTTGTAGGTGTGGGTTTCCTTGCCCAGCTCTCTTCCTCTTCTTACAAAGCCAGTCCTGCCACCAGCCCTTGAGACCTTGTCTAACCTTAGTGACCTCCCACCTTTAAATTCCGTGTCCCAGCTCATGTGAATTCTGAGGGCAAGGGCTACGTTCTTGCCATAGTGACACAGAGCACATAGCAACAGATGGTGGCATTGGTATTCACAGGTAAGACAGACCCTTTGCTGAACGTGTAGTCATGGACAGCAGCAGTGGATAGTCTGTTAGAGATGCAAAACCCAGGCCATGCCGCAGGCCACCTGCCAAGAGTTAAAATTGTAGATCTGGCAACAAGAGAGTTTAATCTAGCCGGGTGTGGCGGGGGTGGGGGGGAAGGCTCACACCTGCAGCCCGCTGCTCGGCCTGACCTGAAATGGGAGAGTTACTTGAGCCCAGGAGTTCAAGACTCACCTGGGTGACCTTGAGAAACTGTGTCTCAAAAACAAAACCAAATAAGAATTAAGTCTTTAGCATAAATGGAAAATGACTAAAAAAAGAAGAATCCTTGAAAAGGGAGCATTGTACTATAAGAAAAATAATAGCCTGATAATAATATTTGCATTTTTTATTTTATTTTATCTTTTTTGTTTTTGGTCTCTTTCAAAGCAGGGTTTTATTATATGGTTCAGGCTGGCCCTGAACTCACTTTGTAGCCCAGACTGGCCTTGAACTTGCAGCAATCTTCCTGCCTCAGCCTCCCAAGTGCTGGGATTACAGGCATGTGCCACCATGTACAGCTATACTAACATTGTTTTGGTGGTGGCGGGGGGACCAGGGACAGAATTCAGGACCTCGTGCTTGTCAGGCAGACACTTACACTGCTGAACTAAATCTCTGGCCCTATACTAACATTTTAAAACTGTATTTGTAAAAGTTTTTTTTGAGACAAGGTTTTTCTATCTGCTCACTATTTAGCCCATGCTGGCCTTGAACTTATGGCTATTCTCCTGCCTTGGCCTCCCAAGTACTGATGTTACAGGAGTGTACTGCCTCGTCAAGCTAGAAATTATTATTATTGCTTGTAAATTCTGTGTTGAAATATAATAGGAAATATGAGAATGAGAAAGTAAATTCTTTAAAATTTTTTTTAAAAAAGTTTCACTTTTTGGGAAGAATTGGCAAATGAAATATCTCAGTGAAAGTGCAAAATTATAATTTAGTTTTGATATATTAATGAAAAATTATGCAGTAGTTGTAATTATGTCTGTTGGGAAGATAATCATGAGCAGAATTTAAAAGGCATTTCAGAACTTTAACTGTGTAGGAGGAAAAAAACAAACAGCAGCTGGAAAAAACTAGGAGCTAGAAAATAGAAAAATCTCCACTGAAGAACATAAATGGCAAACATGAAATGGTAAACAAATGGTGAGCATAAACTTGGAGGGAATAAAGTCACATGTGTCAAATTGTTTTCTAAATATAAATGGACTGAATTAATTTGTCAGTCAAAAGGAAGTTGTTCAATTAAACAAACCTGGCCTTAAATCAGATGTGGTAGCCCATAATTGTAGACCCTGCTATCAGAAGGAAGCAGAAGAATCACAAATTCGAGCCCAGTTTGAGCAACTTAGTGGACTTAGGGAGACCCTGGCTCAAAAGAAAAAATTAAAAAAAAAATTAAAAATATAAACAAAGCCGGATGTGGTGATGCACGCTTGTAATCCCAGCTCTTAGGAGGCTGAGGCAGGAGGGATCATGATGAGTTTGAGGCCAGCCTGAGCTACACAACCCCCCCCCAACCAGAGAGAGAGAAAGAGAAAGAGAGAGAGAGTGAGAGAGACAAGGCCTGAGATGTGGGCTTATATTGTTTGCCAAAAAAGCACCTAAAACAACCAACAAGGCAACAGAGAATAAAGTAACACCAAAGACACTCAAGAAAATGCTAACAGTGGTTGCTTCTTAAAGGGAAACAGGGCTGGGAATAAAGCTAGAAGGGAGACTTGTGACTTTTGATGTTTGTACCTTGTATTTTAAAATTGTATTTATTGGTTTACTTATTATTTTTGTAGTGCTAGGGATCAAACCCAGGGCCTCATGCGTGCTAGGGCAAGAGTTCTATCACTGAATTACACCTCCAAGCTCTGACCTGAGGTGGGAGGGTTGTATTTACTTTGTATTTGTTTTACTCTTTAAAATTAATCAAGCATTAATAAAAGAGATTTGCAAACATATGCCAGCAAAAAAAAAAGATGTGCAATAATAGTATCATACAAATGGAAAGTGTGTTCAAAACACATTGAACAGAACAGATAGTGATATTAGGATGAGGTCAGTTTAAGACAATGTAACAGTTTAAGAAAATAGAGCAGCTGAACACTTTCATGTATCACTATAGCAATCAGAGACAAGAAAGTACAACTACCCAGGGAACTTGACTGAAATATCTCTAAGCTTCAATAGACCAAGTATACAAAATTAAGCCTTAAGAGGATTTGAATAATGCAGTCAATAATCTCTGTTTACTAGGTGGACATTAACTAGACAGTATAAACTTTTTCAATGTCCTGAAACTGTTAGAAAATCGATCTTGTATGCACCCAGAAAGAACGCTTTATAAAGAAAAAATTTAAATGTAAAGACTATATTGGCTGCTCATAACCCCAAAGCTCTGAAAGTTAACCATGAAAAGCTAACGATAATAAAAACTTTTCTTCATGGATACTAAGAAACACTCGCCTAGCTTTTAGATCAAGGAGGAAATAAAAATTGAACTTAGGCATTGCCTCCAAAGTAATGAAAGAGGAGAACTTTACTGCAAGTCCCCCGGGACACAGCTAAAGCTATCCCTGCAGCAAAATTATAGAAAGACTAAGAATGCTTCCATTGAGAATTCAACCTAGAAAATAAGAAAAATAATGAAGTGTAGGAAAGCATATTAGGGGAGCAGTAAAATAAAATCAGTGTAAGGATGAAGACGAATGAAAAGGATCTACCGGCAAGAACACATGCCTCTGAAAAGAAAGGAAACAAATTAGCATATATCTTAAAATGGTTTTAAAGCAATGGAATAGATAATTTGGGAAATTAATTGAACTTCTCCCCACTTATCCATCTGCTCTCTTTTTCCCTCTTTCCCTTTCTCTCTCTCACCTATATTTAAGATTGTATGTCTGACTTATTTCAATGAAGATTATGTTTTCAAGTTGCATCCATTTACCTCTGAATGCCTGGAGTTTATCTTTATGGAACAGTAGTACTCCATCGTGTATAAATACATTTTCCTTATCCGTTTATCAGTTGATGGACATATATTCTGTTTCCAAGATATAGTTGTTATAAACCACAGTGTTATCCCTGTTTCATTTATACTACTGGTTTTCCTTTGTTCACTGAAAAGAAAATTTTGCCCTTTTATTTGTTCGTTCTTTGGAAGCATCTTTTCCTGCATTCTCAGTAACATTTTGGCTATTGTTTTAAGATCATTATACACAGTGTATTAACTTATTCCCTAATGACTTCACTATGAAATTTTGTTTCATCTTTTCATGGAGCGCTTTTTATATTTTCTTTATTAATCTCTACTTGCACCAAATAAAAAAAATTTTTTTAAAAAAAGAAAATATGCTTTTGAAAACAGCTGAGGGAACGACGTCTTCTCCAATAGGGCGGTTGCCACACTGGACTTCGGGTGCCAGGATCCTCACTGACCCTGAAAATTCATCTCAGGTAGAGGGGCGCAGAGGGGACATTCAGAGATGCCCAGTCCTACGTAGTTAAACTGCAATGTGCCACAGAGCCAGGGATCGATCGCTGCAGAATGATTTATTGGGGCCTGTCGTGGGGCAGAGGAGGCAACCCAGGCGCAAGCGGACAGGTGGCGGGTGCTCCGGAGACGCAAGGCCCAGGGCCCCGCGGCGAGGAGGGGGTGGAGCTGCGCAGCGCCCCGGGACTGGGGCAGGCGGAGGGCGGCAGGGCCTGGGCCACCCGGGCGCGTGTGGCAGAAGGAGCGGCCGCGGCCGGGCAGCACCTAGGTGCTCCAGAGGACCAGGGCGGCCAGGACGCAGGCGGCCAGGAAGAGCAGGTGCAGGCGGAAGAGCAGCGCGTCCGCCCGGAGGCCCAGGCGCGCCCACGGCTCCGCCGCCTCCCGCTCCGCAGGGCGGGGGCACCCGCTCGGCTCCTTCCGCGGGGGCCCGGGCGCCTTGGCCGCCGCCGAGTCCCCGGGCTCCTCCGGGGCTGAGGAGAGAAGGACCGAGGCTCAGCGCGGGCCGCGGCGCGGGGCGGGGCGGCGCCCTCACCTGGCCCGGGCGGGCGCGCGCGGGGGACGCCCGGGCTCTGGCTCCCCCTGCGGGGCTCCGCGGGGCCGCGGCTCCCGGGCCGGGGGCGCAGCAGCAGCAGCAGCAGCAGCAGGGAGCGGAGCTCGCCGGGCCGGGCCTGCGCGGGGGCCGCGTGCAGCAGGTGGGCGGTGCAGAGGGTCTTCAGCAGGCCGGCCACCGTCAGGGACAGGCACAGGGCGAAGTAGACGCCTGCGGGCAGAGCAGCTCGGCGTCTGCACCCTGCTCACCGAGCCTTCCCTGCTTGGGGACAGCAGGGCCTGCACCTCCCGTCCCCTCCTTTGCTGAGCCTTGGCTCCCTTGCACCATGGAGGGGGCCCTACTGATGAGGGAGCTGCCGCCGCCGAAGGGGAGCAGGTCCTTCATGGTGAGCAGGAAGACACTGAAGCCCAGCAGCAGGGCCATCTTGAAGGGGGCGCGGTTCACGTTCTCCGCAGGCAGGAGGAAGCTGAGGGCATCGATGGCCACCAGGAAGCCGCTAGGCACCAGGAGGTGCAGGACGTAGAGCCGGGGCCTGCGTCTGATGGCCACCTGGTGGGAAGGGAAGGAGGGCAATAGATGTGGGCTGTGGAGCACATCCCAAATCCAGCAGTAACAGTTCGCTGACTGGACTTGCAGGGACTGTGTCTGGCTGTCTTTTCCCGGGATCCACTGTCCATCCCGGGCTCTGGAGTGGTGGGGAGTGCAGCACCCTAACCTGATATGGAACCTGGGTTGGGGGACAGAGGCAGAGACAGAGAGAGAGTCAGCGGCCCCATGATCCTAATGGAGGAGAGGGTTCTGGCCTTGGCTGAAGGGGTAAGGCCGAGAGACTGAGACACCCCGAAAGTCAGGGAGAATTCTAGGCCAGAGTAGAAGCAAAGAAGAGAGCAAAATGCAAAGACCTCAGAACTCACGTAGAACATGACCTGGTCGTGCAGGTTGGTGCCCAGGGCTGTGTCTGGAGCAGCCTGGGTGATGCTCAGCTCCCACTCCCTGCGGGCCTGGACCACGTCCCGGCACGCGGCTGCTATTTCCCACACTTCTTTCTCCAGGCCCAGCAGAAGTTACCCGCTGAAAGGGAGACCATCTTCCAAGGATGCAGCCTAGAAAACTGGGGAAACTTAACTGCACTCCGTCATTCAACAGATGTTTGGGGGGGTATCCACCATATGCCAGGGACTTTCTAGGAGTCGGAGATGGTGACGAGCGAGACAGAGTTGGCGCCTTTATGGGAAATATCTAAGCTTCCATAGAACCTGACTCTGCTGCACTCACGCTTCTCCGCCCTTCTTTAGTCAGGGTTTCTTTCTGTTTTGTTTTCTGTTGCTTCCTGAGTTGCTCTCCTTAGTGGTCTTCCTCCCCTTGGCGGGGTACCAGGCACCCCACGACAGCACCTCACCTGTGTGGAGGTGTGAGCGGAAGGTAAGCGTGCAGTTTTGCTGGTCGAAGGGGAAATAGAAGATGTCCAGGCTGCAGAGACTGATCACCTTCATGGGTTTCTTGTACCTGACGCGACCTTCACTACTCACTAGTGCTGTGAGCCCCCTGGGGGTCCTCTCCACCTCTGCCCTACAGGAGAGATGAGGGAGGTGGGGGCTGTGGCTTTTCTTACCATTTGGGTTAGTTCTTTGCCATCTAAGAAACGTCTACAGCCACACCACCCTAAATGTGCCACTTCTAGCAGTCCCCGGGGTCCACGGTAAACTCTACGGGAATGAGACGGGTTTTTTTCTCTGGCTTTCCACAGCCCCTAATACGCACAACTCGATGACCACAAGGTCAGGGGAGCCACAGGTTCCAGGCCTCCACGCTCATCTTGGTGACACCCTCACACTCCTCCGGGCACCAGCGGAGCAGGGAGTTATCCCAGACCTAGATAGAGCCCGGGGGGAGGACAGGAGTTTGAGACGCATCAGAGTTATTTTCTCCTGCCCTTTGATTTCTTTTTCTTATGAGTTTTTAAGATTTTTTTTTCTTTACAAGTCATGAATATTGTAATTCAAGAAAATAGAAAAGTGCCTAAAATAACATAATAAACATGTGAATCTACCACCCGAACTGCTATATTTTACTTTTTCTTCCAAGAAATCAGAATGATAACTATCTGGCTTTTTTTTTTTTTTTTTCACCAGGAATTGAACTCAGGACCTTGCACTTGCCAGGCAGGCACTGTGCTGCTGAGCTATGTCCCCAGCCCCCAGAATGATAACTAAAGCTCAACCTCTCTGGATGTATTTCTTTATAAACTGTGGTGTCTGCTGGGGCTGGGGAGGGGTGCAGCGGAAGGCGTTTGCACTGCACACCCCACAGGTCTCCAGGCTTTGGCACCACAAAACAAACAAACTCATGAACTCTGGTCCCTTGGCTTTCGTACTTCAGTGGGAAATCGCTGATGACCTCACAGGAACGGCCTCTCCTTTTTGCAGTAGGAATGAGAATCCGAGCTGAACAGTGTCACTAGAATTTCCTTCATGTGAAGTAAGTGTAGTAGTGAGCATCACGTAGACTAGGGTGCACGGAAGGATTTTGCAAACTGTAATGTTTGGGGGTCTAGCGAGGTCTTGGAAGCCAAGAATCCTAGCTCTCCTTTCCGTGGCTGGAAACCCTCTCTGAAAAGTGTTCCAGGGACCGCCCAATCCAGCGTGGGATTGTCTGGTCTCAGGGCACTTTAGCAGCTGCAGTTTGTGGAGCCATAGACAGAATGGGGCTCTGTCCATAATAAATGAAGGTTTGTGTGAGGTCAGTGTTTTTCAAACATCTCTGCGTACAAAACACCTGAAGGTCATGAACTGCGATTCCAGGTCATTAGGTAGCATGACTGACTGACTACTCCTGGTTTGCTAGGCACTTGCTTGGCTTAACATTGTATATCTGCGTCCTGTGAACTCTACTGTTGGGGCAGGTTGGGACAGCTGGTCATCCTAGGGGGAGCCTGAGATCCAGTACATTCTTGGGGCTTGAACCCAGGGTTTTGTTTTGTTTATTTTTTGGGACAGGATCTTACTCTGCAGTTCAGGTGGGCCTTGATCTAACTGTGTAGCCCAGGCTGGCCTCAAACTCATGGCAATCCTCCTGCCTCAGCCTCCTAAGTGCTGGTATTACAGGTATGCACCATCATGCCTGGCTCTCCAGTGCATCTCTGGGAACTTGGAAGGCAAAGTTCAGGATTGTTACTGGCTCTCTCCAGCTCCTTCCTTTCCTCCCATCAGGCTTTCAAATTGGAAATTTAATTCATTTAGCTTCATTTCCCACACTCCCACTTTGTTTTCTAACCCATTCACTTTTTTGGGGGGAGGTGGGTCCCAGGAATTGAACTTAGGATCCTGCACTTGCCAGGCAGGTGCTTTGCCACTGAGCTATATCTCTAGCCTCGAATCCATTCGCTTAAGATGTGAAATTTCAAGGTTCAAGGGAGAGGAGGAAAATGGGGAAAAAGAAAGTTCCATCATGCCCAGATTCTCTCTGACGAATGTGATGAATATGGTCATTGTGTATATCTAAAATGTACCAATAAAATCTAATTTTAAAAAGATGTAAAATTTTTTTAAAAAGATACAAAGTTTCCACTAAGTTCTGTATTGGTTACATCCCATAGGTTTTCCTTTTCCTTTTTCTTTCTTTCTTTTTTTTTTTTTGGCACTGGGAATTGAACTTGTAAACTCCTGACCTTGCACTTGCCAGGCAGGCGCTTATGCGCTGAGCTAAATCCCTGCCCCAGTCCCATAGATTTGCTATGTTGTGCTCTTCACTTCTAAATAGTTCACAACTTCTATTGAGTCATTTTATTTTCTCCTTAGTTCAAAATACTTGGAAGTTTAATTTTAAATCCCAAGCAACGCGGTTTTTTTGGTGGGGAGGCTACCCTTTTGTAGTTAGTTTCCATTGTCTTATGGTCAGAGAATGTGATCTAGATAATTTCTTTTTCAGTTTTTTTCTTGGTTTCTTGTGGCGTGTGTTCTGTTTTGTTTTGTTTTGCTTTGTGAGACAAGGATTTCACTACGAAGCCCAAAGTGACCTCAAACTCTTGATCCTCCTGCCTCAGCCTCTCAAGTAGCTGGGATCACAGGCTTGTACCTCTGTGCCCTGTTCTGAGTTTTAAAAGCAACGTACGGAAAACTCTCAGCATCATTACAGATTTTTCAGTTTCTCCTTCCCGTGTTCTAAAACATTATCAGGTACATAGAAGGTCCCAGTTACTATGTCTTTGTTTAAAATCTTTCCCAAGTCCGATGAAGAGAGAGAGTAAAGGGCTGACTGTACCATTTCTAGCCACAGGAACGAGGTCACGGGCTGCAGCTGTTCATCCTGCCGGAAGAAGGTCCTGTTTCCAGCCAGCCGCCGGGTCAGAGGCCTGCCCACTCCCCCCCCCTACCGTGCTCCCTATTTTTGTTTATTAACTCCCAAGAAGATAAAGATGATGCCATGATCAAGGCCACTATTACAGGTCAAGGACAAAAGCTTGGTCAAAATAGATCCATTAGGCTGTGGGCAGGAGAGGACCCCACAGACAAGAGTAGGAAAAATACTGTCTTTTCCATGTGCTGCTGCGTCTTACCCTGAGGAGGGGCAAAGAGTTTTTGCTGCTGGTTTTTTTTTTTTTTGAGACAGGGTCTCACTATACAGTTCAGGGTGGCGTTGGGCTCACTTGGTAGCCCAGGCTGGTCTCGAACTTTCAACAATCCTCCTGCCTCAGCCACTTGAGCGCTGGGATTACAGGCATGCATCACCATGCCCAGTTTTGCTGTTCTGTGTTGAGATTCTCTGTGCAGGGGGAAAGGGCGTAGCAGTGTGCGAAGGGCTCGGGGTTTGGCTTGCCTGAGGCTGGGGAAACACTAGGGGGAAACCAAGGGGTCACTACTCACCACGTCTAGGATGGCAGTTATCGTGAAGGAGAGGTTGACCCGGATGGGGACAGCAAAGCTGATGACTGGAGGGAAGAGCTTGCTGCCAAAACCGGACTCCAGAACCGCTGGATCCTCCCCGGAGCAGTTGATGGCCAAACAGCGACCTGGCCCTGTAGTGAACAGCAAGTGCGTGAGGTTGTTCAGTGTGCGGCTAAGTGAGACAACAGTCTGAAGCCAGAGAGAGGCACAGGACCCTCAAGGAAGTCAATGCAAAAAACAGACATCCGAGCAGTGGCTGGAGGCGTATCCGAGAAGGCCTGGCCTCAAGATGCAGAAGCCACGACCAGGTCTGTCCACCCTTCTAACACATAAACAAGAACCTGAGATCGTTCTGTGATGACCACCTGGCCCGGGAGATCCAGCTAGGCCTCTGTCGTTCCAGTGGTGACCAGAGTACCCGGGTCCATCCCTTCCCCCAGATGCCTTTGCTCTTTTGGTGGGGACATTGCTACACAACTTGTTTCTCTCTTGGGTCAAAGTGAGCTAAATGGCTGCACTCATAGACCTATAGGTTGATGGCAGTTTGACCCAAGCTTTACAGACCTTGTGATTTTGCTGTATAAATTACCCCTTGACAAAGGGCCTTGGTGGCCATGCTGCTGGACAGCCCTCCTAGAAAACCAGGAGCTATTCCTCTTTTTTCTTTTGGTACCAGGGATCGAACTCACGAGCTCAGCACTTGCCAGGCAGGTACTTATGCCTCTGAGCTAAATCCCCGGCCCCGAGCTATTCCTCTTATTTCCAATAAAACCCTCGTAACTGGTTCCATCTGTAAGGCAGGGCCCCTGCTAATGAGAGCTGACATGCACTGACCAGGTCAGGAGTGTTCTGAGTGCTTTCCATGGATCACCTCCTTTAGTCCTCCGACCCCCTGTTACACACTGTTTAAAAGATAACTTTATAACAGACTTATTTCCAGTTTTATGACAATGCTACACTTACCAGCAATTGCTTTAAAAATGTTTTTAAAAATATTTGGCAGATTCTTATGAGATATAATGTGTTCTTTCTTTCTTTCAATTTTATTTAAAGAGAAAAAAAAACAGAAAAAGGGGTAGAAACAATACAGAATCTCAGGAAAAAAAAGCAGTAAGAAATCACTAGTTGATAAATTACATACTGTCCTCTTAGATCTAGTTGTTAAAGTTACAAAATTAAAGCACACAAAGTGGACATTCAAACAGTGAGACTGCAAAGAAGTTCAGTGATCCAGTAACAACTTAGCAACATAGTTATCAATCCTACACACTTAAACATACATGCAGCCATATCCTCTAGGGCACTTTCTTTTCTTCTTTTTACTTTTTAAGCCCATTATCTGCTTAGTTGTATCCTGTTTCAGGTTGCTCAGTGCCTTACTGACTTGTTTTGTAGTTGTTATATACTTTTAATCACCTTATGTAATTCTGTTGCCTTGTTTTTGAGTTTCTCCTTATCCATGATCCATGGATCAGCTTTGGTGGAGTTGGGAGATTTTTAGAGGTATTTTGTTACTTTCTTATCTACTTTTTTTTTTAAGGTAGCAAAATACAGCAGAACAAGACAGAACAAACCCATGCGACCGCACTGCAATAAAACTACCACAGAACCTCAGAGCAGGTCACCAGGACACAAGCAATGGGCAAAATAGTACAGCCCATTTTATTCACATTAGCTGTTCTTTCAATCAAATAGAGGAAAATGGAAGGAAATATCGAACTTTTAAAAACAGAATATTGAATAAAGCAGTACCATTAATCAAAACTGAGCAAAACAGTGATAAAAATATTTGCCTTCAAAGAGATGGTAGAAGGAAATTCCCCTTTCTTGTCAAGCTGTATACATTCATCCTCCAAAACGATACTCAGACCGCCGGTGCCTACTTGTTAACAGGGGTGGGGGGTGGGGGGTGGATCAATGTCTGATTCTTAGCCCGCACCGGCAGGGCCCCAGCTGCTTACAGGCTGGCCAGCAGGCCACCTTATCTCCCAGCGCCCAAAGTTCCAACATGATGCGGAGCTTAGGAGTCGCTGATAGTTCTCGCCCTGGTGTGCCAGTGGTTTCCCAGGCCACCAGCTGCTCACCAGGGCGGTGAGTAAGCTGCCTGTTCTCCAGCGCCCAAAGTTCCAACATGATGCAGAGTTCAAGAGTCACTGATAGTTCCCGCTTTCTTTTTTTGAGACAGGATTTCACTATGCAGTTCAGACTGGCCTTGAACTCACTTTGTAGCCCAGGCTGGCCTTGAACTCACAGCGATCCTCCTGCCTCAGCCACCACACTTAGCTAGTGTGATATTTCAATACATGTATACAGTGTGTAATGATCAGATCAAAGTAATGACATATCTGTCACTCCCAATATTTATCACTATTTCCTCATGTTGGGAATATTCAAAATCTTCTTGCTGGGCATAGTGGCACAGGCCTGTAATCCCAGCACTCAGGAGGCTGAGGCAGGAGGATCATGATGAGTTCGAGACCAGCCTGGGCTACAAAGTGAGCTCAAGGCCAGCCTGAACTGCAGAGAGACCTTGTCTCAAAAAGACAAAACAAAGCAAAACAAAAGAACAAGAAAAACAACACACACACACACACAGCCTCTTTACTGGCTATTATGCAATACACAATTCACTGTTACATCACTGTGCTATGGAATAGTAGATGCCATCAGCTTCCTTACTACCTTTATTCTAGTGCAATAAATGAGTTCGCACCGAGGTGCCAGAGGAAGGAACCTGCCCAGGCCAGGGAGATAATAACAGGCGGGCACACAGCTGGTCTGAGCCAGGTCTGTCTGCAGCTGTGCTGTTTGCACCCCCCCTCCGGGGGGGAGACTCCCTGCTGAGTCCCTGCTCCCGGCTGAGGTCCAGCGCTGGGCTCTTCCTGCCAGGGCCCAGGAGGATGGGCTGGGCTGAGAGGCAAATAATGGGAGCTACTGTGGCGAGCTGAGTTTGGTCACCAGTCTATTTCTGATACTTTGTCTCTGTGCTTTGCATGCCCAGATTTGTATGCAAACTGAGCCTGGGCCAGTGACAGGCATCAGATGGGATCACAGTGCTGGGACCCCAGAGAGAACGAATACCTGGGGTGTCTCCACCTGGACTGACCCCACTTTCCTGCTTTCCTGCTGCTCAGCCCTCCAGCATCGCCAGCCCCTTGTTCTGAGGAACATGGGTTCCAATTTTCTACCAGGAGGAACGTGATGGAGGAGCAACAGCCTGGATCAAGAGACATGGCTGGGGACCTCTGTGCCAAGGACAGAGGCTTATCCACTCCCAGAGTCACCGGGCTGTGCACACTGATCCATGCATCGCAGTATTGGTCAGTCACTCTCTCCAAGCAGGTTATGTTATTTCCTAGGTCCTGAACTGACCCGCAAGGGCACCTCTGGTTCAGACCTCCTTGCTGCTGCCTTCTTAAGAATTCATGTGATCCCTAAAGGGGAGGGACATTTTTGGTCTCTATCAAAACTGGGCGTGGTGGTGCACACCTATAATCCCAGCACTTGGAAGGCTGAGGCAGGAGGATTGCCATGGGCTTGAGGCCAGTCCGGGCTAAATATATGAGGCCATCCTGATATATAACCGAGACTCCATCTCAGAAAACAAACAAACAAACAAACAAACAAAACCTGGTACCATGCAACATCCAGTTTCTCACTGAATCCCCACAACCCTGTAGGGTGGAGAAACAAGCTCAGGGAAGCTAAGGAATCCTCTAAGACTGTGCACTTAGCAAAGGGAAGGACCGAAATTCCAACCCAGATCCATCTGTCTCCGCGTCCATGTTCTTTCCATGATATGGTGTTACCCCGCACCTTCACCCTAGTGTCTCGCTTACCCCAGAACAATCTGGACCTGGCGGGTTCACGGGGCAGTAACGAGCCAGGTGCGGTGCTACCTCGGGGTGCAGGAAGGATTACACTTGTGGGGAGGGAGGTGGATGAGCTAAGGGAAGGGGAGATGGTTGTGGGTGGCAAAGCGGAAGAGAGAAGCGCTCCAGTGTGGCCTCTGACCGAGGGGCACTCACTGCCTACATTTCAGAGAAGGGAATCTGCAGGGCATCACAATCCTGTCACTATGAAATGGCTCTGTCTACCTCAGACCTTCTCTACAAGTCGGAAATTTGAAAGAAGTTCCCAGATGATCTGCGGGAGGGAGTTCTTTCCTCGCCACTGTCCCCTTCTTAACCTTGAAGCAGAAGATGGAGAGTGAGGCAGAAGGGGACTCTCTCTCCGCTCCCTCTCATCTTCGTGGTCTGAACTCTCCTGAGTTGTACCAGGACCAGGATCCCCAGCCCGGCCATACCTAGAGCCCGACTTTGAATACTGAGAGGCTGACTGACCGCAGGCAGTTGTGGCTTGTCAGGAAGGAGTGTTCTCGCCTCTGCCTGTGGGTCCATCTGCTTTTCAGACTGTCTCTGAGTCTTAGTTCCTCCACCGCAGTGGGTTTGGTTATCGACACTCTGTGGTGATCACTTTTAAAGGCTGGCTCGATCCCTGTCTGACTATTCATCATTGCAGTGATGGGACATTTCCAGCCATCAGACAATGTTGTATTTCTTCTATTCTTTCTCTTATTAGACTGACGTTGGAATAGCACCCTTCTGTTTCACATCCCTTCTAATCTCTTGTTATTAGTTGCTGATTGAAGCTGTAATGAGTTACAAACTTAGTGGCTTAGAGATACACAATTTATTATTTTCCAGTTTGTAACCCTGAAGTCTGAAACGATCCAGAAGGTTAAAATCAGAGCCGTCAGGGCTGTATCTCTTCTGACGATTCTGGGGAGGATTCTTTCCCTCTTCTTTCCTTTTCAAGCTTTGTAAGGCTGTGAGCATGTCTAGTTTACCAGACTATTCCTCCATCTTCAAAAAAAGTTACTTGACAGTTTTAGTTTTTAAATCCAAATTCACATGAGCATAAATGACAAGACTAATCTAATTCTGTACAGTAGAGCACAAAAAATAATACTGCCTTTTGTACCATGCCTTTCACATATTTCAGGACAATTATGTAAAATGGAGTAACATTTAAAAATATGAAATCTATGGAAGTTTCAGCCTGCAGGGGTACACTCCGTCCCCCCCACGCCACTTTCCTCTGTAACTCTTCCATCAAAGACCTGCAGGAGGGAAGCTGATGCCCCTAGAAGGGTAGGACTTACTGTTTCTGATGTACAGGGGAACCTAAACCTGCTCCATCTGGCTCGACAGAATTTGGGGCAAAGGAGAGAAGAGAAAGAGGAAGGGAAGGGAAGGAAGTAGGCAATTAGACTTGTGCATAACACAACACACACTTTTGACCCTGTGCTTAAGTCTGAGCACAGGTTTGTGCATGTGTATACGTGTGTGCTGAGAGGGGTTTGGTATGTCAGGAGAAAAGACCAGGCATGGTGGCGCATGCTCACAATCTTAGCTCTTGGGAGGCTGAGACAGGAGGATCTCTGTGAGTCTGAGACCTGCTTGGTCAACATAGTGAATTTAGGGCCGACCTGAACTATATAGCAAGACCCTGTCTTAAAAAAAAAAAAAAAAAAAAACGAGGAGAAGGAAAGCTAATGTGGGAGGTGGGGATGTGTACTTACTTCACTACCCACTGTCACCCTGGGAAGGGATGCCATGCTCTGTGACCTCAAATCAACATGAGAAGGCTGCAGAGAGCAGACACAGAGGTGCAGAGGGCTTAGGCAGAGCAGCCGGGCTTTCACCTCCCTTGGCCCCCCTAGAGGTGGTAAGGGTTAGGGTTAGGACGCCCAGGCTGGGGGAAGAGCCATTACGCCGGACCGGAGAACCGGAGGCTCACCGGCCGCACGCACCAATCAGAGGCCTGCGCTCCACTGCCCAAGGCTCCAAAGGCCCCCCGCCGCCACCATGTTCAGAATCTGAAGAAAGCTAGGCCTTTCTCAAACGCCTGACAATTTCAGCGGCCGGACCTGCGATGCACCCGCTACTGCTCTGAGAATCCAGCGGAGGCAAGAGGTGTTGCAGCCAGCTCCCTAGACGCAACGCGCAGAAGCACTAAGTCTTGTGCAAAACCTCGAGTTTCGCAGGTCGTGGACTCCGGTTTAAGAACCTCTTCTCAGAATCAGTTAAAAAAACTGTATTTAAACCGAGTGTGGTGGCGCAAGACTGTCAGCCCTGTAGTTGGGAGCCTGAGGCAGGAGGATCGGTGCAGATTCAAGCCTGAGTTATAGAGTGAGTTCAAGGCCAGGCTGAACTCCATTAGTGAGACCCTGTCTCAAAAAACAAAAGAAAACAAAGCATTTAAAAAGCAAGTGGGTTTCTTTAGGTGCATTTATTGGGCTCAGCACACTAAGAAGTCACTGAGCTGTGCTGTTTGTAAATCATCTGTTTAAGAGGCCTGATAAAGACTGAAGTCAAGCTTTAGCAGTTTAATTAATTAATTATTTTTTTTGGAGACAGGTAGTTCAGGCTGGCCTTGAACTCATAGTGATCCTCCTGCCTCATCCTCCTGAGTGCTGGGATTACCACCGGGCCCAGCAAGTCTAATGGTTTTGAAATCCATCTTTTTCTCCAATTTTAGGAATCAGGAAAATGTTTTATACATTTATCAAATACCTCTTCTTTCTTCTGTGATTTTGGGACCATTCCTAATCATAGTTCTGAGGTTACATCTGCAGGGTCTTATCCTTTGAGGGAGCTCACTTAGACTTGCAGATGTAGGTAGAATCTTAAGTTAGCTGCCTGTCCTCTTCCTCTGCCCTTATATTTGTTGGTGTTAAATTCTCCTGGTCACATTTCTTTCTTGCATAGCCTTCTCTAAACCACAGTTTATCCTACTTAGTGCAAAAGGCAAAAATCTTTTTAGAAGATTCAGGATGAATCTTCTTTGTATATTTTCTGTCCTGAACATATCTAAGCCAATACAGAGAGGAAAAAAGATGGAACTTGGAATCAGAAGACAGGGATTCCAATCTTGTTTCCATCATATGCTATTTAATTTTTTGGGCAATCTCTTAAATGCTGGGATTTCAGCTCTTCCACAAAATGGGGAACATTGGCACAGGTTTTTGATGGTGATGGAAAGAGATAACATTTGAGTGTTGGGGATACAGCTCAGTGGCACAAGCACCTGCCTGGCAAGCGTGAGAGCGTGAGGTCGTGAGTTCGATCCCCGGTACCAAAAAAAAAAAAAAAAAAAAGATAACATTTGAAACACAAAGTTCACGCAGTGCTGGGCGTTTCCTGGGCTTCAGGTGTTTCCTTGTCCACTGCTGCATTGCTCTTAGGCATCAGCTTGCCCTGGCCCCTGCTCTGTCCACTCTGCTCTGACCCATTCATCATTCTGTCCTCGTTTGTGAGTCCCCGCTTCCCTCCTTTGCACAAAACCACATGGCTCTCATGTCTGCAAAGGGAGGTCAGACGAAGGATTGCATCCCTGGGAAAATAACATGCGGGGCGGGAATATCTTTTCATATTTTTGTCATAATGTGTGTAGGGTGTGATTCTACAACTGTGCCTGTGGCCTACCTAGGCCATAAAACAAGGTTAAGCCAGGTTTTTGGCACATCCCTGTAATCCAGCACTGTGAGAGGCTGAAACAGGAGGACTGCAAACTTGGGCTTACACTGGGCAATTTAGCAAGATCTCATCCCAAAATAAAGAATCAAAAAGGCCTGGGAAGTAGTTCAATGCAAAGGCCCTCAGTTCCATTCCCAATCACACACATGCATGCACGCACAGACGCACATGCACACATGCATGCATGACATTAAAATCTCAAGTGCCCAGAGCGTGGAAAGTGATTTTAAGAGAATCACACCCTTTGAAAGGACCTCTGAGTAATACGTGCATGAAAAGATAGCCTTGTTAGTCACTAGTAACATACAAATTAAAGCCGCAATGAGATGCTGTTTTATTCCCACAGAATGGCTATAATAACTAAGATAGACAATCACCAATGTGTGTGAGGATGTGGAGAAATTGGAAGTGTCCTATACTGTTGGCGGGAATGTCAAAGTGGTGGAGATGCTTTGTCATGCGTCTTGGAAATGCTTCAGAGGATTAAATGTAAAACTACCAGACCACCTAGAAAAGTTACTCCTGGGTATCTGCTCAATGAGGAAAACTTACATGCACAGAAAGACTTGCACATGAGTTCATTCCAGAACATTGCTCACATTCTGGAACAATTCAGTCCTAGTATGTGGGGTTCAATCCCAAAGTGCTGTCAGACCACACCGGAGGAATCTAAGTGCCAGAGGGACACTTGCAGTTTGGAAAAAGGAAGGGAGGCTGCATATGACAAAGGGCAAAAGTGACTTCATCTAAACTGGAATGCACCCAGTTTACCTTAAGCTAATATCAGAGCCAGGTGCATTCCTGGATCCAGGGCTTGGTTACAGAGCTCCACATACACTCTGGAGGTTTTGTGTCATTATAGTTTTTTCCGAGCTTGGAGTTATCCCGGCACAATCGTGGCCACTGTCCTGTGAAGCAGTCCCGTCCTACACCATTTATAGTAACCCACATCTGGAAACGTATCCATCCAACGCCAGGAGCATGGGCCAGATGTGACACACGCAGATTCAGGAATACTGCCCTGCAGCAACAAGAATGAGCTCTCTGATGTGTGCGACATCACGTGTGAACCTTGAAATCATCACGCCACAGTAAGCAGGAGATTGCACACCGTCTCATCCCACTCCGATGGAATGTCTGGAAAAGGTAAATCCAGAGAAACAGAACGTAGCTTGTCTGTGATTGTCTGGGTCTGCATGTGGGACATGGGTGAATTAAAAATGGGCACGAAGGATCTTATTAGGGGAAAGAAAATGTTCTCAAACTGATGTATGTAACTGTTGCACCATTTAGTGAAGTCACTAAAAAATCGCTGAATTGTACACTTGAAATAGGTGAATTTTATGATATAAAATATTCAAAGTTTTTTTTTAAAGTATGTGTTAATTGTATACAGGGGGGAAAAATGAAGGGTAGTTGTGGTTACCATGTACAGGAGTGGAATTTTTCTTCTCTCTCTCTCTCTCTCTGAGACAGCCTTGTCTTCAGCCTTGACTCGAACTCACAGTGACCCTCCTGCTTCAGCCCCTCACTTGCTGGGATTCCAGGTGTGTGCCACCATGCCCGGCTCAGGAGTGCAACTGCATAGGAAGTTCTGTAGACCACCAAGATGTCTATGGTTGACAATAATTGCTTTAATATTTGAAACTAGCTGGTAGGGGGGGATTTTTTTTTTTTTTTTAGTAGGGGGCTCAAACTCACTACCTTGTGCTTGCCAGGCAGATGCTTGTGTCACTGAGCTAAACCCCTGGTCCAAAGGGAGATTTTGAATATCCTCAATACAAAGAAATGATAAATGTCTGAAGTAATGCCAAGTACCCTGATCTGATCATTACACATATTGAAATGTCATGCTAAGCTTTATAAATATGTACAAGTACCATGTCAGTTGAAAATTAAAAATAGTTTTTAAAAAAGTGTTTCCTAGTCTAAGAGATATAATCAATTAACATTTACAATGAAAGATGCAATGATCTTCCTAATATATTTTTCCTTAAACGGTCTAAAGTCTCCACCAAGTGTGTTTTATAATTGCACCTACATCTCTGAGTTAGTGTGACAACTAAATGAGATAAACTTGTGAAGTATTTAGTGCCGGGCCAGGACAAAATAAAAGCTGAAAAAATATTTGCAGTAGAAAAAGTGTTGTGTTTCCACAACAAAAGCCCTGATTATTGTTTCATAGTTTTTGATTCTTCTCTAAGTTGTAGCTAACTGATAGATGGGTGAATTCTGTCTTGTCTGGTAGAGAGTTAGTTGACTTCCTTTTCCTCTGTGGAGAAAAAAAAAATTTGTCTCCATTTGTAATTCATCTCAGCGTTCTTTTACTGCACATAAATTTGTGGTCTTTTGATTGTTTTTTCCTCTTGAACTGATGCTAACATCTGGCTGGTTCCTTCCTATTATAGGACTAAAACAAAATCTTTAACACATGTTCACCTTTCTACTCTACAATAGTTATGATTTTACTTTTCTCTGAAATCATTTTTTTCCTTTTTTTAAATTGAGACAGGATCTCACCATGTAGTTCAAGCTGGCCTTCAACTCACTCTGTAGCCCAGGCTAGCCTCAAACTCACAGTTATCTTCCTGCCTCAGCCTCCCAAGTGCTGGGATTATAGGTGTGCATCACCATGTCTAGCTGAAACAATTTCTTACTAATGTGCAGGGTGGGTGTCTCCACCAAGGTGTCCACTGGGTTCACACATCAGCCAAGTAAAATTTTATCAAACTCCTGGCCAGCTTAAGTCTGGGTGGTTCTTTGCTTGGTTACCAGCGGAGAACTTCGTCAATGTTGCTCTTCCGAATTTCATTTTGCTCTCTACTTTATTTTTGCCATTGCTGTTGCTTTGGTGCTTTTGGTACCGAACTGGACCAAAGCTTTGCACATGCTGGGCCAATGCTCTACCTCTGCATTATATCCCCAGCCCTTTTAATTATTATTTTGATGCAAGATCTCACTACGTTACCCAGGCTCACTCTGAACTTGTGATTCTCCTGCTTCGGCCTCCTGAATAGCTGGGTTTACAGATATGTTCCACTGCACTGAGCTATTTTTGGTTTGATTATAGCTGAAAAATGACTCCACATTGGAAATTTGATTTTATGGTGTGACAGTTTGGTGACAGCTGAAAATGGATTGATGGTTTACAGATATCTTGTCACCGTTAGGTGAAAGATGACAGACTCTGGTTTATTAGTCTTTTCTGTTTGTTTATCCATTGTTTATTTCAAGCTCAAATCAATCAGTATCCACTGCAGCAAGCAGCTCTGTGATATGGAGCAGTGAGTTTGATAACCCTGTGTTTACTCTTGACCTAGGGCTGAGAGCTTACCCTGTGGGTTGTAAGCGCTCTGGTTGTGTGATGTCTATAATTCAGAAAGGCTTTACCTCTCATTGTATAAAAATGGAATGTTTTCTGTGTGTCTGTAACATGGATTGTTAAGAAGCTCTGTTCTGCTGGGCTTATAGAAATAAGTAAGGACTTATAAAAATTAAATATTTCTCAAAATTCCAAAAAATAGCAAAATTGAATTTTGTATACTTTCAATGTGCAAGATTTTTAAAAAAGCATTCTTACAAAAACTTGCAGTGGTTTGCAGGGCATTGTGGCGGATGCCTGTAATCTCAGCGCACAGGGGGCTGAGGCAGGAGGATCACCGAGAATTTGAGGCCAGCAGGAGCTATATAGTGAGTTACTCCAGCCTGAACTACACAGTGAGACCCTGTCTCAGAAACAAAAGAAAAACAAAATAAAACAAAACCAGCCGCTCTGGCAAGTGGCTGTGGCCTCCCAAGCTGTGGCCACCCCAGGGCGAGAACCATGTCAATGTTTCCTGAGATCTGCACCATGTTGAAACTTGGGGTGCTGGAAAACAGGCAGCCAGCTCACCGTTGGCTGTGAGCCTACCAGGGTGCGGGCTAAGAATCAAGCATCCATCCCCTTCCCACCACTAGCAAGTGAAAGCCAGAGATCTGAGCATCTCTTGCAAGTTTGACTATATGCAATATAGCAAAAAAGGGGGATTTTCTTCTGCCATCTCTTTGAAGGCAAATATTTTTGTCTCTGTTTTGCTCTGTTCTGATCAATGGTATTGCTCTATTCAATATTCTGTTTTTATAACTTCAGTATTTCCTTCGATATTGCTCTACCTGATTGAAGGAACAACTATTGTGAAGAAAACTAGATATACTATTGTACCTATTGCTGTTATCCCGGTAACTTGCTGTGAGATTCTGTACCAATTTCACTGCATTGCCTCAGTTGGCTTTGTTCTGTCTTGTTCTGCTGTATTTTACTACCTTCTAAATAAATAAATAAATAATAATAAATAAGAAAAAATAAAAAAGTAAATAACAACAACAAAACAGATCAGTAAGGTACCGAGCAACCTGAAACATGATACAGTGAAACAGATAATGGACTTAAAAAGCAAAAGGAGGAAAAGAAAGTGCTCTAAAGGATAGAACTGCATGTATATTTAAGTGTGTAGAATTGATAACCATGTTGCTAAATTTTTGTTGGATTGGTGAACAGAACTGTTTGCAGTCTCACTGTTTGAATGTCCACTTTGTATGCTTTAATTTTGTAACTTGAACAACTATATCCAAGAAGACAAAAAAAAAAAACCTGACTCAAATCACAAACCCCCAATACAACAATAACTATAAGAACAAAAGAGACAACCACCCCAAATTTATAGTTATTTTAAGAATCAAAGTTTACATGATTTAGGCAAATTTTTGGCAAATAAAACTTGTTCAATGAATTCAATTTAATAAAAAGCTTTATGTTCCCTGACTTGTCAGTATGATAGAGGCTTACTTTTTTAATTCAATTTGGTTATTCATTTATTTTTTTTTTCCTGGCACTGGGAATCAAACTCAGGACCTCATATTTGCCAGGCAGGTGCTGTACTATGAGCTATGTCCCTGGCTGCATATGTTCTTAAATTTGTAGATTTACTCATTAAATAAGTGAGCATTGCTCCTGAATATTTTAAGTTTATGAAAATACAAATATATGTTTAACTGAATTGATTATTATGGCAATAATTACTTTGTTACTTTATTTACAAAAATGACATTTTGACCATAATTTTGTGTTGTAGCATGTCAGCTTGAAGGCATTTTTGTTTTAGTAGGACTGGCAATTGAACACTGAGCTACATCATTTTGAGACAGAACCTCACTAAGTTGTTAAGTTGTCCAGACTAGAGTTGTCCAAGCTGGGTTTGAACTTGTGATCTGTCTGCCTCAGCCTCCTGAGTACTGGGGTCACAGGTGTGCACTACCATGCTCAGCTTGAAGGTGGTTTCTAAGATTGTTAGGCAGCTTGAAAGTACAGACAGACACTAAAGCTGAGTTAATGAATATTCACTGGATGCTTAGATCATGTCTAAACTGAAACCATTGATTGTTAAACATGATTTTACAATCATAGAGTTTTGCTTCTTATATGTTCTAGAGAAGCTGTATTTTCAGGTGTGTTCACAAACCTGTCAATTTTTACTACTTGCAGAAACGACATGAGAAGGTTGTAGGTGGCCATAGAATGCGGTGCTGCGATCTGCAAAATGCGGATGTGTGGCAGTGCACAGTGCCCGCCCCCCGGTAAAAGTTATAGGCTGGGCATGGTTGCCTGTAATCCTAGCACTCAGGAGGCTGGAGCAGGAGGATCTCTTGAGTTCAGGGCCAGCCTGGGCTACATAGTGAGACTCTGTCTCAAAACAAACAAATCCCCTAACCACCCCTCTGCCAAAATAACCAAAAGTTATAATGCGTACATATGAATGGGCCTTTACCAGGAGCAACAGGTCCTTCTCAGGCAAGGTAATGAGATGTGCTCCCATTTATCAAGGGGGAGGGGGAATAGTAAAGTGGTAGATTGGTCTAGAATAAGCAATAGTGAAGGACAGAACCTGGATAGACATCTCATGTTGTAGGGAGTTTCCAAATGAGAATTTTATTTACCCTGGACTACAGTATGTACAAGAAGTCTGAAATGGTGTGAAATGTGTTAAAATCGTAGACCCATTTGTTTAACTCCATTGACTGGCTTCTTCGATTTAGAGTTTACGGTGCTCAGCCACACACTCAGGGGCTGCCTGCTGTCTATGTGATCTGCCGAGGTGGTGAGGGTTTGTGTACTACCAGGGTAGCTTCCTGTGGCTCATGTTGACTTTATTTTATGTCACTATTTAAGAAGGCAGGATTTGCCCATTTAGAAAAAAAGCCCAAGGTCTTTTCAATGGTGTTACCTTTTGTCTTAGTGACTTTCTCGTCTCTGGGATGCAATGCAATGCCTGATATTATTGATAATTATTGATAATTATCAAAAATGACAAGTCCTGTAACATAAGGGAGGAGAGGCTGATTCTGGCTCACAGTTTGTAGAGGTTTCAGTTCATAGTCGGCTGGCTCCAAGGCAGGACAGCATGGTGAAGGAGAAAGTGCTGATGGCATGGCAGAGAGGAGGAAGAGGAGGAGGAGGAGAGAGAGGAGGGAGAGAGAGAGAGGAGGGAGAGAGGTGGACTCTTCCGGGCCACACCCCTAGTGATCTGCTAACACCACATTTAGCTATGAACTCATCAGAGACTTTGGGGGGACATCTAGATATAAACTCTCCTAATTTCCTCCTTTGGTTCACAGTTTCATTCCTCAGTACCATGAGACCACTGTGGCGAGCTCAGTACAAAGGGTAAGAACATGACTGATCGCACTGGGTTTGCAATCCCCCTATCCACGGCTAGACACAGTTTGCTGCTAAGTTATTAAGGATTTTTACACTTCTATCCACAAGAATACCAGTGCGCAGTGCTACTTGTGTCTGCTTTTGGTGTTGGGGTAACACTGGTCCCATCTAAGGGCTGGGAAGTGGTTTGGAAGAGTTCATTAAGGGTTGATGTTGATGCTTTTTTATATGTTAGGTGACATCGACCACTGAGGGCTTATGGATTTCTTAGTTTTGATTTGCAAGAGCCACCAAAGCAGTGAAATAGCCTGGTCATTTACAATTCTTGTCATTACAATTCTTGTAATGGACTCGTCATTTTTGATAATTATCAATAAGAAGTTGTAAGCTAACCACAGCCATGTTAAGTTCAACCTTCCTCAGCTGCAGGTCACAGTACTTAGTCATCAACAAAGGACTTATTTCAGAGTCCTGTGGAAAAGAACTTCGGAGGCAGGTTCCTGACAGCCCCCCTTAAACAACTCTGAGACCATGCAAGTAGTTGGAGTCAAGAAACCATGAGTTTAGGAGCCACCAGAATCCAGCAGAGCAAAACCTACTAACCTGAAACCCAGCGGAACAAGAATTAGTTCAGCCTGAATGCAGGCGTGGCAGATTACCGCAGCCTTCCTCTGGAACACTGGCGATGGAGGGTTCTAATTTTCAAATGGAAGAGGAGGTCATCCTCCTTTCACACAACAATCTATCCACATCTTCTTTTTGAAACTGAAATGCAATGTTAGTAAACCATATCTTATTATCCCTGCCAGATACTTCCAGGGTTCAGAAAGTCTTAGGGAATAGTTTTCACGACAATGGCATTGTTGGCACAGGTTCAAGGAGAATCTGTCCTCCTTTTTCCAGGACACGTTTGGAAGCCTGGTTGTACAGCCAGGGCCTCGCCTGCAGTGTCACTGAGAATGGTGTTAATGTAATCAATCACTGTCAGGTACTATTAAGGAATGAAGGTTAATTCTATGGAGTCCATGCTTGTGATGCCTTGTCAGGAACACTGACTCTCACTTTGAGGATTCTCAGATTTATGCATGAGTAAGGAAAGGTATTCACTGGCAGACCAAAGACTCAGGCTATTTCAGCCAAACTTAAGGGTCCTGCAAGTGAAGACCAGTAGAAAGTTTTTGGTGTGGCTTCTTTAGTGTCAAGAGACTTTAAAAAGTTTAATCTGAGATTCTTTACAAAAACCTCCCCAAAACTTCCACTACGCATCTGTAATGTTTTCACTTGGGAGGCTGAAGCAAGAGGATCTCTGTGAGTCTGAGGGCAGCCTAGGGTACTTAATGAGTTCCAGGCCAACCTGAATCATATAGCAAGATATTGCATCAAAACCAAACCAAACCAAACCTGGCAAGCATTGTGAGTTTGATTCCCGGAACCAAAATAAATATATAAAAGCATTAAAAAAAAAAACCAGACCAAATATAATGAAACCAATCTTATTTTGTTAAAAAATAATTTTTCTTTGAGATTATTTTTGATCAAAAGAAGAGGGATTGCAAAAATAACTTTGTGTCTCAGTGAAAAGCTATGCATCAGGGATGGCACACCCCTCAGGGGTGGCAGCTCCTACAGGCTGTCCTGGTGCTAATTTGAAACTCTTTGACTTACAGAAGTTATTTTCTAATTGCTGGGACAAAATACCCAACGCTCCCCATTTAGAGGAGAGGTTTCTTTGGGCTCACCTTCCAGTTCAGGGTCGGAGGACTCCAAGCCAGGATGGTAGGTAGAAGAGCCTGGCAGAAGACAGTTGCTCTTTTTCTGCCTGACCGGAACCAGAGGGAGCTTAAGGATGAACATGGGGCGGAGCTAGACCCTGCCAGGCCACACCCCTCCAGGCAGGCCCCGCCTCCTAGCTGAACACTGAGCTCTGAAGACAGCGGGACTCGTCCACCAATGGGTATAGCGCCCCCTACATTCTAATCACCTCCCCAAACCTCCACCTATGAGCTCATGAGGTTTGGTGGTTCATCTCGATGTTTGGTGGCACAACATCCTCTGAAAGTTGTAGATAACTGACAGACACAGAATTTTCATCCTATCTGGTTCTTCTATTGGCAAATTGCCTCATCATTTCTTTATTCCATGTAAAGTTTACGCTGCTCAGCTTCCCTTTAAATTGGCTATAACTGCCTGATTGTCCAATAGCATATTAGTAAAATCATTTTTTTAAAAAGATTTTATTTAAAGAGAAACAAAAGTATGTAAAGGGTAGAGATAATACAGAATTCAAAAAAAAACTATAAGAAATCACTAGTTAATAAATTACATATTATCCTCTTAGAAATAGTTGTTCAAGTTACAAAATTAAAGCATACAAAGTAGATAGTCAAACAGTGAGAGTGTGAACAGCTATGCATGCATGAATCTCTATGTGTATTTCTATCCTTTCTGTATTAGAGGGAAAAACAAAACTTAGCAAGACAAAACAAAACAAATTC